>OW964830.1:17468342-17695199 GCA_943142095.1 Ophonus ardosiacus | reverse complement strand
CGTCAAAGTTGATTTGTTATAATTGCCCTTTCTATTGACAGAAGACGAAAATGAAGAAAATTTCAAATTATTTTTCAAAACGATACTATTTTTTACGCACATCTGCTTTAAAATTGTTTGTTTACATCGTAGTTACCATGGCGGAAACTGAAAGATTACACCCTGCGGGCGGTAAAGTAGCATATACGGGCGGTAAAATACAGAAAGAGCCCGCTTACTGCTAAACAAAACATCAAAAATACAATTGGAAATGTAAACAAGACTCTTATTTTTAAAAAATTATATTAGTTCCACTAAATTTTTCACTAGATTTTATTAGAATTGCTTAAGGAATTACTACAGAAATTGTCTCAAATCTCCAAGTTTGACATTTAATAGTAATTAAGGTACCAAGGGTTGTTATAAGGACAATAATGCCTGAGGTCAACAGTGTACTGTCGAGGGCCTCTGGCCCGAGGCGAGTACGTTGACCGAAGGCATTATTGTCGTTTAACACCCGTGGTGCCTTCAACGTTTTATGTCTTACTAGAAATTCTTAATAAACATTTTGTCTGACTAGAATTTTTCAAATAAAAATAATAAATCACAAAATTTTAATACAACTTACAAAGTAGCCTGTGAATGCGGTATCTAGGTAATATTTTGTTTTCTGTAAACAAAGCATTTTTTTCAAACAAAAAATATATTTCTTGTGGTATTTTTCTGTCAATATGGACGAGCAATGTTATTGCTAAGAATAAGAAGTATGCTGGTTTGTATTTGTGATGAAACAAATATGATTATAAACGACTACAATTCACAATGCTTCTTAACCTTAACTGCACTTTATGTTAGTATCAGTATTATTAACCTTAGTTTGTTGTCAACATTACCATAGCAACTTAATACGCCCTAGGGTATTATTTACTCAATAACAGACCTAATGTTGAGGTTGTTATAAAACAATAACATACTAGCAAGACATAAAAAAATATTCATATAACCAAATAGTTAGCAATGCAACGCATCGCCTTATTGTTTTTGTGACATGGCCACCTGGCCACGTAATATTTTTTATATAGCAACAAGCTGTAAATGTATTTAAAAAATAATTTAAAAACATTTCATTTGATTGCAGTTGTGCGTAAAACGTTGTACATACCTCGGGCCGAAAGAAGTTTACACCCTTGGACGAATAAAAAGCCCTCCGCTACGCGTCGGGCTTCAAAATTTCGTCCGCAGACGTAAACCTTTTCTTTCGACCCTCTATATGTAAATAACTATTATGTACTTACCTACTTTGATAATTTGTAGTGTATATTTGACAATCGTAATCTTCCATTTACCCTTTCATGAAATACTACCACTGACAAAATATTTCTTACAATAGAAACAAAACTATACTATCCCTTTCATTCGTATAGTACATTGTCACTATGAAAACAATATTTCTTACAATAAAAACAAAACTATACTATTCCGTGGTCGTATATGTATGTAAATCAGTGAATATAAATGTGTCGTCATCTTACCGTCATCGTACTGAGAACGTAGATGTAAATGGGTCCACTAAAATACATTGGAGCAAGAAGTATCGTACCGTCATTGTATCGCTAATGTAAATGAAACCTGAGAGTTGAGTAACGCACAACTGCATCAAAATTATTTGTTTACATCTTAGATACCAGGGCGGAAAGTTGAACATTACACCCGCCGGGCTTTTGCCAGTTGTTTGGGAATTGTATCACGGAGGAATTGGCTAAGATCAAGTCAGCTACTAACAATGGAAAATCATATTGTAAAAAAGAAAAAAGAGTAATCCATGAATTGTAAAATATACAATATAACATAGAAGCCTTGTAAAAAAAGTTAATACGGCAACAATACGTAAAACCTAGCAATGAAACAAAATATATTATAAAATAATAAAAATAATTTCAATTTAAGTTTTAAATTCATCGCGTGTTGCAATTTGAATGTTTTTCGATTGACTTTGTACTCGATTCCGAATTAAAAATTTTTTCGTTTGGAAATTTACTAATTACTTTCAATATGAATTACTAGTATTGGGGAATTAATCCATTTCAGTTAACCTTACTTGTGGTGCTTCGAGAATTCAATTTATGTGGTGTATTACCAACGGTTATCGGCCGTTTTATGGATCCACTTCGAGATTGACATTTGTTAATAATCTATTGAGATTAATGATTTTGGACCAATTCATTTGTGGAATTGGTCGCCTCAAGTAAGCTATTCCTGAGCTCCAGTTCCTTCAGTCCTTTGGAGGTACAACGCGGGTTCCAGTTCCTGTTAGCTGTCCCAGTATAGTCTACACTGGTTCCTGCTCAAATTTCTGCCCCCCCCCCCCCCCACCGGTTCCTGTGCTGGCTCCTGTCTGTCTACATAAACATCGAGTTTCCACGCTGGTTCCGGTTCATCAAAGGTTAGTAGTCTGTATTTGATTTGTCAGTTCTTTCGTGATACTATTCCTATGTACCTATACTTTTTCCTGTTTGTGCCTTCATATTTTTTTATTGTACCTGAATGAATGTATATTTTTCTTGTCAATTGTATCATAATAGCTAAGCTAACAATAAAGTTGATGTCATTTATACTGACTTTTCTCGTGCATTTGACACTATAAACCATGAACTATTACTTAATAAAATCTGCAATTTTGGTGCTACTCCCAGTTTGATTAACTTGATTCGTTCGTATCTTACTAATAGAATTTGTTGTGTACAATATAATGGCTTTTATTCTTCTGAGTTCATTGCTACGTCTGGTGTGCCTCAGGGCTCAAACCTGGGTCCGCTCTTATTTCTACTTTTCATTGATGATCTTCTACAATCCTTTACATGCCCTGTCCTGGCTTATGCAGATGATATCAAAATTTTTAAACGTATTGATTCGTATGCTTTATTTCTTCAACAAAACCTGCATAACATGGCCGCGTGGTGTATACTTAATAAACTACATTTAAATGTTGATAAGTGTTTTACAATTATTTACACACGTTGCCATACATCTATTAATCATTCTTATACTCTGTATGGTAACATTCTCTCCCGTAAAATGTCTTGCATAGATTTGGGTGTTACCTTTGCTTATAATTTAAGTTTTTCTGAACATATTAGTATAAATTGTGCATCTGCCAGTAGAACACTTGGTTTTATAATTAGAATATCTAAGCCTTTCACTGATATTTCTCTTCTTAAAACTCTATATTATGCTTTTGTTGTTAGTAAACTAGAATATGCTTTACTAGTTTGGTATCCTATCTATGCTCACCATATTATAGCATCCGAATGTTGGCACCGATAATGACAGTTTATTAGGTCGTCACAATATGTTGTCTTTGTCTGTCAGGAGAGATTTCTCTTGGGAATAAATTATTATTATTATTATTATTATTATTATTAATATTATTAAACATATATTATTACTTACTTATATATTGATTATTAATAATTGAATTCTAAAAAGAATTCTGGTCCTTTGAGTATTTAACAGCAATTTGATCCTTTTTTTGAAAGGTAACATTTCAATTCAATTAAATTTTCATAAAAAAATTAGAAAAGACCAAACTGTTTTAATTTACACCAGTTTTACCGCCGTCGGGCTGTAAAAAAGCCAAAATGCCCGGTAATAATAATAATAATAATAATAATAATAATAATAATAATGTATTTGCACGTACATAAATACGGGTCGGGCTTCAAATTTCGTCCGCAGGCGTAAGCCTTTTCTTTCGGCCCTCTATACGTAAAAGAAAAATTGGTGACCGTTAAAATCATGACAGCGATTTGTTTTTTATTTGTATAATAACACCTGAGTTACGTGTATTTCATCAGTAGTTCAAGGCAAGTAACAATAGATGGCAGCACGAAAATTTGTCCCTTGCCTCTGTATAACCCTCCATTTTTATATGTACTTTTTTAAAATTAACAAATATGAAATAGTTTGATTGTGACAATAACTCTGCAAGAAAATCTAAACAAGTTGTGCCCAACCTTTAACTAAGCTCGTGCAAATATAGAATTAAGTAATACAGGCTACAGGAAAATAGGCTAATGATTTTGTTTGTTATGTAAATATTAAAAGAAATAAAAAAATGAACGATCTCAAAGACAAAGGATAGCTTTATTCTTGGAGTTTTTTTACATGAAAAATCACATGAACAAAATGAGCAGTCGTCTTTTTCTCGTAAATAATATGCACGATTCAAGACGTTTATAAGAGTTTCAGGAGATATGGCGTCTATCTCATTCCTGATGTTCTCTTTTAGTTTCTTGGTGGTGCGCATTATTGACAAAAACTTTCTTCTTTAGTTATTTGTTATTTCCAAAGAAAAAAATCTGAAACTATTAGATTAGGCGAATAAAGGGGTCATGTAACATCACCATTTTTCGATATGTGATCAGGAAAATTCAATCTTAAAATTGACATTGTCTATCTAGTTCTATGAACCGTGGCGTCATCCTGCTGAAACCACTTAATATGATCACCCGGCAGCTCAGACAGAAAGTATCATACTCGAGAAAATATGGCCCTATAATGCGAATGGCAGTTATGGCACACGCATTGTTTACGAGGACAGAAACTGTTTTCTTAAGTTAACTTCCTACTCCCTGTATTCAAATTCACATCCTGAAGACAATAAGATATATACATAATTAAATTATCGAATATTAATCGCTGACAGTAAGAACGTACTCATCAAATATAATGTTATTGTCATACAAATTTCATAATAATTACACCTATCAATTAGTCTCAGTGCATTAATTGCAGTATCTGCATGAGAATGATGTACGCTGCTTTGCATAATGGCTGAGCATCACCAGTGCTAGCGATCAAGTGGCCTGTGAAACAATACACCCTGCTTAGCGACGACGCGCAAGCAGTACTACGAATACGAACACTTTACACTCCGGCAACTAAATTAGGTACGCTTGAGAAGAATTGTTCTTTCCAAAAGTAAATTAAAACCACGAGACGGTGAGTGTAAAGTACAAAAAACTTTGTTTCGGTAAAAATAGGTTGTCATACTTTTCACAAGAAACACAGTTTTAAATTAACTTTGTTCATGGAGAAAATTCAATAAAAAATTTCCATTTATGCACTGTGCAGCCGAGAGCATCAAGTGACCTATTGTGATATTGATAACTAGAATTCGTAGCCAATCGTATTTGATTATTTATCATATGAATGTAATTCCCATGATACTACACTCTGCATAACAGATACTTGAACTGAATTTGTGGATTAATTTGGTTCACATATAGAGATATTTTTTATCACGATCGAGCAAAAAGTAGATTCAAAACTACGTATTTTGACAACAAAAATAAAGCCTCTATTGCACAGCGTACAAGAAGTTATTTTTTTATTCTACGTTTCTATTGGCTTCGTCTAGTGTTGCGAATTACACGCTTCATGTACTGAATAGAAACTGTAATTGTTACAGAAAGAAAAAATAGTTTAGAATTATTTAATATAAATGTATTCATTTATTTTCACAAAAATCATTAAGAGTTCGATATATTTAAATAGGGAACAAAAAATTTATCATGCAAAATTCAATAAAATATTTAGCATTTTATTCGCACCTATTTAAATTGGAGAAATATTAATTTAATATAAAAGTGGTTAACTTTTTCAACTGGGTAAAATTGTTACGTTCATGACTTCTGGTTGAGATACAGAAACAAGAGAAAGTATAAATATATGCATCTAATAGGCCAATTCTGAACAAATCTGTAAGTCTTACAGATCTATAAATCTGTAAAAACCTGACAAAAACGCATCTATTTTTGTTGATTAATATAAAATTATACATTCGGGTGGCAACTTTCATTGCGATTTTGTTCGTTTATTTACAGATTTACAGATCTGTAAGACTTACAGATTTGTTCAGAATAGACCCATAAATACAATATCCTCATTTCAAGTTTAAAATTTTAGTGCTACTAGTACAAGAGTTATTATTAAAAATGTGGCTGATTAGGCGCACTTTCAAAGGGCTGTAACGGAGTTTCGGAACATACCTTCATAATATTTTTTTTACTCAAAATGACTCCCCAATATATGGTTTTATTGTGGCACACTTTTTATGAATCACCTGTATATGCAACGTTTTTTTATTTTTTTTGTTGCATTTTAGTTGTAGCCCTAAATATTTTGTAATTAAACTGAAATAGTGTTTAATTATAAAGTATTTTATTAAAAAACTGTAATTAAAAATTATTTAATAATATTGTGACATTACGGGCCCAACGTCATATGAAAATAAACAAGTAATACAAGTATGTATTAACAACTAAGGGTGTGAATATGTTGGAGCTGTGATAAAAGCTATAAGAGCGACGATAAGAGCCAACGATAAAAGTGAATCAAATCTGTCCTTGATGTGTTTATAGTGGAGCTGTGATGATGGTACAGTTCTACCTGTCATCTGAGGTGAATCGTTTCTAAAAATGAATAATTCAGCTATTTGTGTGCTACAAATAACACAATAATTGACATGGAAGGTATTTAACATCATCTAGAAGGTATCTACATCAAATGTTCCAAAACAATCAAATACCACGCCTAATATTGGTAGACCAACCCTGGTTGCCCAAAACATTCGCGATTTATTTAAAACTTACTTGTGTCACAATCCTGTTGTAAATAATACCTAATTTTTGACAAAAATGTGCTATAGCTATAATTAATATAAATATTGTGATGATGTTTATTTGATTGGTCCCAACAAAGAATATTTCACAAATAGTCCACTAATTAATTATTTTTCTACGTCCATCTCTTGCGTCTTGCCTCGATGAGAAAATAGAAATACAATCATTTCTTTTTCGACGCTCTTATTGCTGCACAGCTACTAAGCGTAGCTTTGCGCACTGCTTCAATATAAACACAGTTAAATCTACACCTATATATTCATTCGCTTCGAGTGCTTCGATTGTATCGCCGCTCTTATCGTTTATCACAGCTCCAACATAATCACGCCCTAATATATATCTACTTCATTTAGTTGCCATATGTCATGTAATCATTTATGTAACGGTCACTTCTACGTAGAAAGTATCGATTAAGTTTTAAAATGATGGATTATTATCGCTTACAAAATTGAAATCGAATGGCAGCTGAGGTAGCACTGTTTTATTTATTTTGAAACTTGAAGGTTAGAAATTAACTAGATATGAGTTCTCCGAATAAAAAAAATTGTAAATAATTTAAATTATTATCTACCTAATCTGAAACATGGACAAAACACATCGTAATGTGAACGTTCATGAAGTTTCAACTAACGGGCATTTGTCAAGTACACTCGTGGCCAAAAAAACGGACACTTAAAAAAGTTTTTTTGTCGACTTGTAATGAAATATTTGTTTTTTATGATAGTAATGATATATTGTAGTATTAATAATATAAAAACACAAATAAAAATAATATTTCTTAATTATATTTGAAAACTTAAAATATACTAATTGTTCTTCCAAAATAATGATAAAATACTTAACAAAACTGTGTTGTTTGCACCAATGACACGCTTTCAAATTTCGTATCGAATCAAGCAAGTGCAAAAATAGCTGATAATACACAAATGCAACCCTTATTCATATATAATAAAATAAGAATCTTGTTATAAAAAACTATGTAAACCTAAGTTAGAAGCAAAGATATGACCTATACCCAAAAAACTTTCGTACCATTCAAATAAAACAAATTACGATAACTTCCTTACGAGAAACTTAATCGATAAAATATCAAAAGTATGATTCAATGACACATGCACTGTCATATACTACTCGTACAACCTCAGTACCATCTAATAATTATTTTTAGGAAAACCAGCTCTGTGTCATCTCTCCCGCCATGGCATCTATCCCGGAATTACCTTATACCTATAGGTAAATTATTTCAAACAAAATCTAATTAGCTCTTCATATGGATGTAAACAAGAGGAATACGAAAGAATTATAAATTTTTTAATTGTAGTATGTATTGGAGTTATCGTAGGAGAAATTTTTGTCTCACACGCCACACACACAAACACACACACACACACACACACACACACACACACACACACACACAGATAGACTGACAGACAGACATCATCGTAAAAGTAGTAAAATCGTATTCTAAGGACCTTAAAACATGCTTATTCATTAAAAACTCACCACCGATTTTTTTGATTAAAGACAATCACCCCTATTCTGTAACTCAATCGATAACTTTTTTCGATCGATTATAAATTGTAGCCAATAATTATAGTAGACAGTGAATAAAAAAATGAAACTGGCAGATGATACATTTGTTTCTATTTGTCAAAAATTATTATCGGTCGATAACTATTATCGACTGAGTTACAGAATAGGGCGAAATATCTTCCTAAAGGATGAATAAATAAATAAATAAATAAATATATCATCACGGCATATTACCCATTTCTGAGTGTGCCAGTATCTATAACACATGTAGACATCGGTAATGATGACGATATATTTTACCGTGTGGGCGCTTACCAGGCGTCACCTCACGGGCATTCATAGCTGACGGAAGGTAAAAAAAATACAGGTGATATGACCTAGTAGGAATAAATAAATTTCTGTAATTTTCTGTCAATAACGTTGTAAACTATGTTTATATATCTAAACATTTTAATTACTTGTCTATGTATATATTAATATTTAATTCATATCATATATATATTTCCCCACAACTTTTAATAAAAAATCTTAATGAATTTTTAATAAAACAACCCACATCAAAGGTTGGGATATTTACACAGTTGCTGTGTAAATGAAATTATGAAAATTACAAACTTTTAATTTTGATGTAATTACAAACATTTTAATTTCAGTTCTCATTATTAATTAATAAATATAAACATTTCACGCCGGACCAACTATGACAGTTACTCTGAATAAATAAATGGCGTGTTGGCCTGTAAACAGTTAAACAACGGCAAACAAACCATGGCCAACTGACATGTTAAAGTCATTAATGTCAATTTGTGCGTCCTGCTGCATTAATCTCACGGAAAATTTGTATTTTTCACAGTGACAAATCATTTTTAACTTCCAACGAGAAAAAATACATATAAAATATTTAATTACCCCATATTTCAAAGTTTAATATCCATATTTAGGGCAGAAAAACACTTTAACTTTTTTATTGAATTTTGCTCGTAAAAGAAATGTTGTCGGATAAATATATCAACTTACGCCATTTACTCATAATTTAGATTTAAAAGATATAATTTGCATCTGTATATAAATAATATAAATTAAATAAAATATACATATTTATATAATTCCTAATAAAAACAAATTCTGAAAGCCTTTTTAGGTGTTTCAGATTATTTAACTTTACAACTTACAAAAGAGAAGTTAGTTAAATGTTAAATGAATGTACAAATAACGTACACACATTTACCGAATGTCTACTTAGAATCCGTTATTTTATATATTGAATACAATGTTATTTTTTAATTCTGTAGTTGCTAATCTATTAATTTTAGAGAAAACTAAATAGAAAAAAAAAGTAAAACTGCGATTAAACACAAAAAGAAAGTATAAAATGATTCAAGATTGATATATTATTATAACATTCAAAATAATAATAATAATAATAATAATAATAATAATAATATTAATAATAATAAATATAATAATAATAAATATAATAATAATAATAATAATAATAATGTGTCAAAAGTTTAATGTCAAAAACAAATAAATCATCAGCAATTCAATGGCACTCTGAAATATGCTGTAAATTGAGAATTTTAATTTGCTTTTTTTTCGCAAAATAAAGAGATGTGATTAATTTAAGTCTCATATTATATGGTTTTCAATTCAGAACAACTTTTCATTCATTGTATTCCCTATATAACGGATTCTAAGTATAGACACCTGATAATGTACCTACCTATGTAAATAAAATCGAATATTTTTACTACCAGGACTGTTATAACGAATTAACGTATTATGCAACCGAAAACAAAGAAAAAAATCTGATGTGGCCAACATTTAACCTCCCGCCAATTCCATGTTTAAAATAGCAGTGAGCTTTAAGTAAAGTATCATTTCCGGTTAATCGTTTGTAAATAAAATCTAATTTGTTGTCCAATAAATAGAAAAGTCTGTAATACGAAATTTTGGATTGTTTTATTGTTTTTCCTCAAAAATTTATTAGAGCTCCAAATTAAGTACTACATCCGATTTATCATATATGGTTAAAATCTAATACGTTGTTTCAAATTATATATGAGTTTTAAATAGCAAATTTGAGAAGTTTTGAATCATATTTTAATAGGCTTTAAGGAAAAATCGTCACACACGTACATTCTTATAAAAATCAGCATCATCTTCTAGGTGCTCTAAAACGCAATCTTTGTAAATTTTTCGCCGTACATAATCCATTTCGTAAATGTGTAGTTGTAAATTAATATTAATTTATAGTGCTGCAAAAATAGCATATTAGCAAATTTAAATCAGATCATCCTGTACATCTAACATTTATGTATGATGGAAAATATATTATTTTTACAAACCTTAATAAAATATTTTACTATTATATTCTCATTAACACGGTTTCATTATTAATTTTAATATAATTGCTGCCTGTCAGTTACATTTGTTTAAATATGTCAAACCATTCATTAAAATTATGATTTTGTTTGACGCATGGGCTAGGTGATACATGGAAATAAATTATATTATATATTCATATTTAAAGTTATTTAGAGTTATTTACTAAATGTTATTATCGTAGAATTGAAGATTAAACCATTATATTCCATTTTAATTAGTAAAAGTTGCTAAAAAATTATATTCAATGAATTTTTTACAAGAAAAACTGTTAAAAACTTGTATAAATGATACTTCCGGTTATCCGATATACACTAAAAACTAATTAACACTTCCCATATTAGTATAGAATGGGTATACAAAATTTCAAATTTTTCTGATTGATAGTATTTGAGTAATCGTGTACACAAGATCCACACACACAGACACACACACACACACACACATACAGACACACACACAGACACACACACAGACACACACACACAGACACACACACATACATACTTACAGATATCATTGTAAAAATGTTAAAATCGGATTATGGGGACATCAAAACGTGCTTATTATATAAAATCTCTATATGCTATTTTTAGCACGATCCCTATACCTCCCTTACCTAGGGTAGCGGGAGGTAAAAATGGGAAATAGAAACAGTTTTGTATATTTATATCTCGTTTATATATATGACAGTCACGGATATCCGGGAAGTATATCCATAATGAGGAATATTTGGCATCAAGAGAAAGGTCAACATTTCTCAGAAAATTATTTTACAACAAATTCTGATATTTATTTTGTAGAGCTTCTTCTCAAACATAATTCTAGTTTTGTAACATTTGTAAGGTTTTATTTGCATATCATTTGACCAAACACTTTTAAAAGGAAATTACATTTATGTATTTTTGCAAAAGTAAATATCCCAAGGTAATCCAATATATTACTAATATTTTTTTCTTAAATCCATACTATCAAGTGAAAAATATATAAATTTGAATTTAAATACTTTCAAATATGTATCCACGTAGTTGGGTTCAACTTAAAAGCACAGGCTTCTACACAGATTTATAAAATGGAATATTTTATAAACATATATTTTCAAACACATGAGAAAAATACCACATGTGTAGAAAATTTAACAAGAGTAATCTCAAATTTTTATGAGAATATAAATTGCAAAAAAGTATTCAGAGGTTTTTTTTTTTAATAAAAACAATGTAGTGTACAAATCACAAATATATTAATGTGATTACAAACAAAGATATTTGGAAACAACAGCACTATATGAGAAACTGGTATCTAAAATGTTTACCAAAACGTAAAAAAAAACGAGGGAGGTCAGAATCAGCATATTAAATAGCGAAAACTAATGTCAGTAGCACTAAGCTTAACAATTTAAAAACTAAAAAATTTAAACTAGAGTTATCAAAGCTCCAATTAAAATTAAAATTAATCATCGTCGTGATCAATCATATTCATTGTCAATGTCGTTCTTAACCCTTCGAAGGTGGCGCACAAGCTGACAGACCCTACCATTTTTTAAGCATTAATAAATAATAAAAAAAAATTAAATTTTAAGTATTCCTTAAATTGCCAGTATTGTATCAAATGAGTAATTGAATACTGCTGTCAAAATTTTTGCATTTTTTTAAGCCTAGCTTAAAATTTCACAGCTCGATTCTCGAAACAGTTTAAGCTAATCCTCATTTTTGAATTAGAGACTTCAACTCTAATTTTGACAGTATATATCTTAAAATATAGTCTAATCTATTCTTAGTATCTAACGTTTTTTTTGATAATATTATGAAGATTAAATTTTAAATACTGGAATAGAATAGAATTCATTAATCAGAAAATGGGGATTATCTTAAACTTTTTTGTGAATCGGGCTGTAAGTGTCACCGGTGCACCTGGGCATTAAACTAAGTGTACCTTAAGTATAACGGCGTTTGGTGTAATGCATCTTTAAAATTTATTTTTTTATTTCTATTTTAGTACAGAATAGGAATAGAAGTTTTCATGTTTCTCTGATTTGATTGAGAAAATGTTAAAATCTGATTCTAGAAATAATGCATTATTGTATAGTAATTTCTTAATAAGTATTGTTAATCGTATCTCATATTTCCTCTGAATTTCTTGTGAAGAATAGAATACACCACTATAGTACTTTTTTTGTAATTAATTAGAGTTGATTAATTTCTTAACTTTACCTTCCTTATTCCAAGTTTCCTTTTTTCTTCCTGATTTATTCGCTATTGACATTCAATTCAATTGATCTATTACAAGTTCGCAAAAGTTTGAATTTCATTCACGGTTAAAATATTCACGCGAAGGATTGTGTAATTGGTCTGTCGCAGTATCTGTGACAAATCGCAGTGTTTTGTTTGTGATACACGTTAGATCAATTAAAACGTAATTTAGCGGAAACATCTGGAATAGAATCTGAGTTTTTACGCCAACTTTTCCTCCATCCTGGGTGGGGGTTTTTACTTCTCTTTTAATCCCAAAATAAAATACTCATCAGATAAGTGAGATTTTATAAGATACATAACATTTTTATTATTTACAAAACAGAAAGAAAACTACAAAGTAGGTAATACTACAGATAATTCCTGGATTTAATTTTAGTGAATAAATTTAATATTTGGTTAATGAAGGAGCACTATTTTAATCTAAGTGAGAGGCTACTGCCTAAATTAAATAATAAACTTAAAAAAAAATTACCCACAAGATATGAAACCATTGATTGGAAAATATGCATAAATTGATAATTTTATGTAGAAAAAGTATTATAATACATTTATTTTTTTAACTGTTTCAGAATGGTTAATAGAAATTAAAATGCAAACCATCTACCTAATGAGACTTAAAAAAATATTAGTTTTTACCATTCTAACTTTTCTTAACCGGTAAATTTTATCATTACTTATTTTATGTTTATTAATTTCAACTACAATAAATATTGTATTATTCAAAATACCGAAATATTTTTGAAGTCAGTGTGTTTGCAAAATATGGATAAATGCGATAATTGTTATTAAACTCTTAACAATTTATTTTTGTCTATGTATCAAATTTTCAGTTTAATATCTATACAATATAAGACTACAGTTCAAAATACTCTTACAAAATTACAATCTGTTTCAGCCAGTTCATTCTAATTTAAATGAAAAATAAGACACGTTTATTTGAAGCAGATAAACAGGTTTTCAATTAAAAAGAGATACATTTGTAATATAATTGGAAAGTTTTTATTTTCCTATGTATTCTTTATACAATACTGTATCTATTTCATAAGGCTTTGAATCGTATTAAAAACTCCACAGAATACTTTTCTTTTTTATCACAGAGATAATGAAATATATTGAATTCTATTTCAGGATGAAAAGAATAAAAATGAGAGAAATTCTAATTTTCAAAAGATCAAAAACCGAATATATTTTACTGATAAAAGATATTTCAATCACTATGAATATTAATAATATTGCCGAAACCCAAAGCTTTCGTTTTTTTTAAATTTTTTCACAAAGATTCTTTTATCCTATAAATTTTAATTGCGATAGATTGAACTATGACTAAAAAAATTCATTGGCTTTTTTGTTATTACTTTTTTTGCATACAAGTATAATTTCTTTTGGATCCACCGGTATTCCGTGCACTAACTTTTTAACACGTTAACTGCCACCATTAAAAAAAAAAAATTCGGGGCACTGAGCCATTTTTCTGTTTCTACAGATTTAGGGCCATTTTATATCAGAAAATCCGAATATGATTTTTGAGTTTATATTTTATAATTTTTTTTTGTGAAATTTGAAAAATCTCATCGAGGAACAATATACAGCGAAAGTTCCCTTTGCGGACAGCTCCCACAAGCGGACATCTTTTATAACAGGACAGTTTTTCTGGAACCATATTTTTGGGTATCAATTCCTATATAAAGTATCATAAGCGCACTCTCTACCGGACGGACACGGACAACATAATTTTTTCCCGACAGGCCCGAGACGCTCTCATGAGCGGACACGAAACTCCGAAACCGGACATAAACAGCCTCAGTATTTCCTCTCAAAGTAATATTAACACAGGGGGTTCCCCTAAAAAAGTTTTCAACAGAAGATTTTATTGCGTTCGAACATCTAAAAAATATTGAGTCGCATTATCAATATTATTTTTTATAGAAAGTTGAAGCAGTTAAAAATATCAGATTTTTTTAAAAAATAATCTTTTTTCGATATGTTTAAATATGTTGTTTTGCTTTGTGTTCAATCTTAAGTTTTATGTACGTACATATTATTATTATTATTATTATTATTATTTTTAGATATATTTTAATTATTTTGAAGTATGTACATATACATATTCTTCAAGTGCATATTTTTCAATAAAAAAATTCCTAGTAAATTTTATTAATTTTTTCATATCTTTAAATAGAGCTTTCTTATAAGCGGACACCTCCCATTAGGGGACAAAAAAGTTGGAACCATCGGTGTCCGCTTATGAGAGCTTTCACTGTATATACCTCAGAGACAACAGTTTTTCTTAAAAAAATGGAGTTAAATATTATTTTTTGACATTTTATGTTATTATAAATTTTAAAGAAAATGCTCTTTTCTATACGGTTTGATTATACATTTTCCTTCTTATCCAATAGATACAGAGTTAAAGAATTATAAAGAGATTAACTTTCAAAAATCAGTCAGCTTTTCTATTTATCATGGAAACAGCTGATATATTCAAAAAATTCTACAGGTGTCAGTGTCAAGTGCAAAACCAAAGATAGAAAGTATAGGATCACAAAGTGGTATAAGTCATAGTGTTCATCGCATGTGACATGCAGTGGCAGCCTCGCCTCAGGATTGGAACTTTCAATACCGGGAGTACGAGGAAGGCCAAAGAGAAGATGGAAGGACTGTGTCACAGAAGACTTGAGAGAGGAAGACATGTGTGAAGAAGATGCGTTGGACAGGAATGAGTGGAAAAGAAGAGTAAGAAACAGCACCCCTAATAAAATAGGGAAAAGCTGAAGAAGAAAGAAGGAAGTGTCAAATGTAATTTACATAGTGTATGTTCATGATATAATTTTATTGAATTGAATACAAGTAAGCATCAGTGAAATTAATGTTACAAGAAAGCAAAAATTACAATTACTTGGCTTTTGTTTCAGGGCTAGGTAGATAACTTTTAAATAACCTTCATAGCCAGTTATAACTACATATTACACGCAATGGGTGCGATTCAGTGGGTTGTATTAGGCTGTTTTAAGATCTGTATTAAGAGTTGTATTAAAAAACCTGATTCAGTGGCTTGTATTAGACTGTTTTAGAGTGTTTATTTTAATACATGTGTATTAGTTGCCTAGGAAATTAAAACACTTCTTAAAATGGGTTATATCTGTTTTAAGTATTGTATTAACCTTAATTCATAATGTCAAATATGAAATATTAAAGTAAAATTATATATTTGACTCTTCATAAAGTATACTAAAGCAAATATTGAACTTAAAATGAAATAATAAAACAGAAAATGAATAATTTAAAAAATTGAGGTTAATATGAATAAATTCAGGCAAGTTACAACAATTATATATATGTTGTCTATTTTCTAAGTTTGTTTAAGTAAAATAGGTGACACAATACGTGCTGTTGAAAGAGTTGAGCATGTTTGGCGTGTTGTTGATTGTAGAAGACGAAGATATACAGAAGACGAAAAACTATGACAATACTCTCTCCGAAAGTGATACCGATTATCAAAAAATGTATTTCAGAATGTAATAAATTTGATTCGAATTGACATATCTGGGTTTGGCGGTGATGTACATCCTACAGTTTTGATTACAACAAAGAAATGCTTATTTACAATAATGGAAACTTGATTACAAAAATAAAAAATATCAATCAGCACAAACATCACTTTTATTTCTTTGGACATTCCAATTTACCACTTCAAAATGATGCAGCTTTTTTATTTTTCATTATTTTAATGTCATTTCCCTTATTTTCAATAATACCGTTCCGTTTAGTAATTGCCTCTTATTAAAATAACCTTTTCTTCATTAAACCAATCGGTTCTGTAATTCTTTTTCCTGACATTTTAATATGTTAAAATTTAAAATATAGGTCATAAAGTAGTGTAATATAACCTAAAATAACACAAATACAAAATATTGACGTTTCAAATGCCGCCAATTTCGCACTTTGACAGTTAATACAGTGTTGCCAAGTGTAATTTTGCGTTTTAACTAAAACAGCTTAATACAGACCACTGAATCACCTTTGTTTTAAAATGTGTTTTAAGCTAATACAGTGTTTTAGTTAATACAAGTGTTAGTACAGACTTTAATATAACCCACTGAATCGCACCCAATATGATTATATTAGTCCATACTTCATACAATCAAAAAGGTGCGTGGGCCCAATAAGTTTGGAAAACAGAGTGCTAGTTTAATAATAAAAAATATTAGCACAATAATACAAAGAATATTTAAATGTAATATGAGCTTCAATGAAGATGTGACTTGAAATTATTGACAAACGTCAGTCGAGTATAATTTGAACTGGAATGACGTCAGCCAATTAATAGTATTATTATGCTTTACAAAATTTTGTATAAAAAAATATTCTAAAAGATATCAAATGTACACAGACTATCCCAAAAAACTAAGTCGACTAAATTAGACAAAATTTACCCCATTTTAAGGCTCATTCACAGCTACGAAAATAAGAAATATAAATAAAATTATAAATAAGACTTTGTGGTTGGTGTTCACAGCTTCGAAAATAAAACGTAAATTAACATCAACTGTCATTTAATATATTCATAATTAACAAGCAATAATAACAAATTCATACCTTTTAAAGCACTGTACGCAATCATATATGCGAACCTTTGTATTGAGACAGCTTTTTTAAAGTATATTTAAATTGAAATCCTTCTGCCAGAAAGCAAATTGACAGCTCAAATGACAGTTGTTATGCTTGTGCTTATTTTTGTGTAACATATTTAACATTTGCAAATCCTTGCGTTTATATCTTATGTTTAATTTTATTTTCGAGAGCTGTGAACACTTTCATAAGAATCTGTTGTATATATCGTTATTTTTATTTTTATGTATAATTTTATTTTTATTTTCGGAGCTGTGAATGAGGCTTTAGTGGTTTAACGTTATTTGAATAAAAAAGCATAGATCACTATATCCAACACTGACTACTTGTTACTATGGTTATTCGAAATAACTAATGTACAACATTACACACTCCGTGAGAATATTTATGACGTCACGGAGGAATTATTACGGATTTTTGCGTTTTATTAATATAAAAAAGCAAGTTTACAAAATTATTTTATTATTGAAATAAGTTAACATTATAAAACTTATTTATTTAAATCAATATTAACATTTATGTTAAAAGATACTTATGTTACTTATCTTTACACAATGACAGCTGTCATCTACGGCTGATGAAACGAGTTTGTGGTTACTAACTGCTTATGCTTGTAAGTGAATTTGTTTTAAAGGACGGTCCTAATATTCACCTATTTTAATTTATTTTCCTTTCAAATAAGTCCCAATGACAGACAATAATTATTGCAGATTTTTTTCAATAACAATATAACAAAACAACAACCCATTCAATGGCTACTTTATAATTTTAAATAGTGTATCTATTGACATGTCAGTGTCAAACGATGAACGAAAATATAAAAATGATTTAAGAAGTTTTAAAAAAAATGTTGGATAAAATGTTGTATTACCCTAAAGAAAATTAACAACTCGCCCTCCGGACATCGTGGCTAAACTTTTCCTTTCGTGACTAATATGTTACATTCCACACTCATATAATATAATAAATAATTATTTTTGCGAATAACTTCCATCAAGTGTGAAATAATATTGAATATTGGTTTGCACTCTTCTGGGCACGTTTTATGTTCCTTCGAATAGTGATGCACAAATTAGTTCTACTGTTAGATTTCGAATTATGAAGTCAAAATTTTATTTTTATATGAACGCCATATTGGAAAGTTGCGCAATTGACAACAGAATTTTTCTGGCTTTCCAAGATCTTACATTTTCCGATTAAACTTTTGACTGTCGGTTAAATAATCAAAACTAACGAAATAAACTGTCAAATAATAAATTTATCATTGCTGTCAATAATCTAAATTGTTTATTTATCTGTAGGTTAAAATTTTAATTATGGATTTTAGACTGATCCTAGGTAAGAGTAATTAATATATTGGTGGATGAACTGAAATAGGAACAAGAGAATGAGTTTGTATATTAGGAAACAGTTATGTTGAGGAACGAACGCATTGGTACTACAAGATTAATAGATGAGTAAGTGCAGGATGTAAGGTGCTGTAGGTATCTATAGTAGAACTGTAAATGTATCCAGAGATGATCAGTTGAGTGTACACAATGAAGTATCTACTTGTGTTTACTTACTTCGATGGTAAGGAAGCGAATATATCTGATTAGGTTTAGTATACATAGGTAGTAGGTAGTTAATGCCATTGAATCTAATGTACAGTGACTAGTGAGTACTAGAGAAAATGATATTTGCGAATGGGCTACTTGCGTACCTTTTTTTATTTAATATTTTTGAAGAACAGGTAAAAACTTGCTACCCATATTTTTTCTTTTGACAAAATTTTTATTAATTAGCTAGAAAAAAAATAATGAATTTTGATTATTTGAATTCCCGCCCTGTATGACGTAGAATTACGTCGCACCAATGAATGGTCGTAGAGCCATAGCGTTTGTTTGTACGGGTAATGTAGATCTCCTGTTTGACGTTTCAACAATAGTTTGGAGGTTAGTATTTTAGTTTGTCTGTTTCTTATCGATATTTTAAATTATATGTAATTACCTATGTGTTTATTTGTGAAGTAATTAATGTATTTGAGAGACCAGAGAGAGGAAAAAATGAACTAATGTCAAATTCAAATTAAAACTTTCTCGCACACCATGCCATCTATTCGTTACATTTTTAAACATGGTTTCCTTCTCCAGCTAAATATAATGACGTCACAGAAAATTTTCTTCCTTAATTTACTAAAAAACAAATAAATTTTTTAAAATAAAATTTATATTTTTATATATGTTTTCAACATAACATTACGTATATAGTGATAGAAATTGGATTTTCAGTACCATGCAAGTAGCCCATTGCGAAGAGTGTACCTACGTACTTGTATGAAGTGTATTATAGAAAGAATCAGTAATGATAACTGGAATTCTCCAATACCAAAACTCCAATTTTTTGTACATCTTCAATCTTCATACATATAATAATAAATAGCTAAGTTGCTTATAATAGAGTAATTCACATATTCGGAAAACGTTACAATTTTGGTTATATTAATTAAATTAGACAATTGTGTGCTACATTTAATATTTGTACTGTGTCCATTTACATTAACAATCTCGGTATTTTTTATGACAGTCCAAATTTGGAAAACAAATTATGAACTATTCCTTGTCTGATCTTTAACAATTATACTATTGAGTTATATCTATTTTTAATTTTTTTCTATTTCTATTTTTTTCTTGTAACTACACTGTATCTATTCTTTTGTAAATAATCCTCTGTAATTGGGAATATTTGTTCCTGTTGAGTGATTAACAACACTAAATAAATAAAATAAAACTTAAATGCAAAGTTACAAAATGAATTCTATAATGGTTGAAATTTTCTGACGCTGTGGTTGGTAATGAAGTATTTAGGATTCTTAGTTAAAAAAACTTCCAAACGATGAATATAGAATTGTACAGTAATTTATAATTTTATTTTTAACTGCTTTATAGGGATCAATTGTTTTGCCGAAAATGGATATTTTATTTCAATTATTGCTCTTTCTCCTATAAAGCCGCCAGGTGTTTTTGCCAAAAAAGATAATTTTTGTCTATTGTTAAACCGGATTCATCTATAAGTAAACCACTTTTTTTGTGAAGTCTCGTTTAGCAATTGATTCTTTTTCGATCACGTAATTACCTCTAAATGATTTATATAAATGTTTAATTACTATGTTTGTACTTGTTTTTAATGTTCTACTTTTACAAACTAAGCCAAAATTAGAAGATGAAATGCGAATTCTTTTTTCTGATACCCAAACTTGACAATGACTGCAATTTTATATTTTGTGTACTGAGTCTGCGCATCCGCCCTTGAATCGCACAGTTTACCCAGCTGTACGGGTTTCGGGATTGTCTGAGAGTGAGCCTACTGTAGAACCACAGATTATCTATACTACCGTATACAGATGCGACACTCGGCGATTTCGTTGGGGCAAATTTTCAACTGCGCAGGTTGTTTGCGCATGCCATATTTCGTTAATAAAATGGAGTGTTCTTAGTTTGCTGTTATAGTTTGCAAAATAAATATGAAATATAAAAGTCAGTGCCGTGAAAATAAAATGGAATTTTTTTTTTTCAAAAATTTTGAAATTGGAGCCATACAATTTAATATCATTAAAAATATTGTAAAGTAAATTAAAGAAATTGAATTTACCCATCCTTGACAGGAAAGTTTATAAACAAGAACTTTAATACAATAAAAGGAAAAAATCTATTATTATTATTATAACAAATAATAAGAAATGGCTTCATTGATTCTTAGTTTTTTTATGTTATGTTGTCATTTAATACATAGTGTAGCAGTTGATTTTTACATATTATTATAAATAATAGGTATTGTATTATTTAATTCTTTGTTTTTATATTAGTAATATATTTAAATAAAATGATATCTACTGACTATTTAGTAAAAAAAAAAAACAATGAAAAATAGAAACTTCTTTATACAGATTTGAACTCGCGACCTCACATAGATTCGGTGTTTGCTCAAACCCTCGCTCTAACCAACTCGACTACAAGCCAAGCTGTACTGCCCTCATATTTGTAGGATTTTGAGGTAGTAAATTATTTCATTAAAACATGGCTGCCAATAAAATTTTTTGGAATCTGGTTACGATAGTATAGGTAATCTGTGGTAGAACTATCAGACCATCGGTGGCGGGGAGAGAAATTATTGTAACATGTTACAAGCCAAACATTTCCCCTCGTCCCTCCACACTTCTGTTACGGCAATTCTGAAATCTAACTTTTGCTCTAGGTAGACTATTCAAAAAGACGACGTTTCGGTCGTGGTTATCACCATTTTCAAGTCTACATAGCAATTAAAAATAACATTGTAATTAAAAGAGATAAATAAATATATCATCACGGCATATTACCCATTTCTCAGTGTGCCACAATCTGCTTTATAGCAGATATCGGTAATGATTATGACATATTTGTATCGTGGGGCGCTCACCAGGCGACACCTCACGGGTACTCATTGCATGTGTGGAGAGTGCACCACAGGGGTTACTTTTGTGCCATTTAAAATTCGAAATATTTGGCGTCGGTCGGGATCGAACCCGGTTCCCCAGGTTCGCGACCAGACACTCAGGCACGCGGCCACGTGACCCCACAAAGAAGTAATTAAAAGAGAAGTGATAAAATTAGTAAATTAACTTTCATAAATAGTGAAGGAGAGTACTTTGTATATTTGGATATTTTAGTACTTTCTAGCCTTCTGGCAGGACTTTTAAGCACACCAAAATATTCCTCAGATTTTAAGCTTTATGCGCATTTTATGACGGAGTCTGTACCTTTATTATTAAGCAAGTTACGACAAGTTAAAGTTTATTGTAATCAGTATCGAAAACGTTACGCGTCGGGAGCCGTGTTTCTGTTGCAGCAACGAATTTTAACTCTAAAAATGATAATTCTTGGAGTTTTTCCGTATTTGGTGACCAGTGGCGTAATGCTAGATGCTACAGTGTTGTTAAAAAAAAATAAAAACAAAAAATATAGCAACAGTCCAATGGGAAATTGATGGATATTGCACAAAAATATCTACCTTTGCTTTAAAACTTGAAAATCAGGAAGGTAAAGTTCATGAAATTATATTCAAATAGTTAGGTGTAGGTATAAAATTTGCAATTATTTTAAAAATTTCTTGTTATTATTTTTAGATGTTGAGAATACCGGCCTAACTTCTTAATTACTATTTTTCTTAATTCTTTATAATATCGTTTGTTTTATTTATGTATTTTCTTGAAAGAATATATTTTTCTTTCAAATGCAATGAACGTTTTTGTACCTTACTCCAAAATTATATTCTACGCCCTGGTTTTTGAAAATGTTATACTTAATTTTGAATTTTAAAGTGCTGTGTTTAAATAATTAATATGAACTGCTGGAAGTTAACCATAGTACTGCTAGAAGGACAGGCTTATGAGCGGTGTGACGTACTTCCAGCAGGACAACGCTTTGTACGTTCTGTCATTAAATATCTAAATTCGTAACTGCGTTAACAAATTTGACGTCATTCATAAAAACTGTATTGAACTGAATTATAATTGCCATCCAGTTGCAACGATTGGCATAGACAATTTATAAAAATGAAACATATTTAAATTGTATAACATGTCATAGTTATTAACGTCATTAAGCCGATATGACGCAAATAACGGACGCGACTGAGGTTTATAATCAATCGAGTTCGTTATTTGCATATCGGCCGTAATAACATAAAATTTAAACATTTAGGAATAATAAAATTCTTCTCTATCTGTCATACTGAATAACTTTTTTGGTTAATTTATAAATTCTCCTAGACAACAGTCCATCAATATGCTGTTATTTTTCTAGGAACACCTGATTCTTAATTGTAGGCGACTGTTACTGTTATAAAAAATAACGGTCTAGTTCTTCTTTTCATTTTTGTTTTTAGTCCTGTTATGTCATCAGGGAATACTCGTCATAATAGCACTATGTTATTACGAAATATAAGTTAACGTGACAGTATATATGCACACATTGTAATCAGACATGGTATATATTGTAATTTGTTTTTTTTTTTTAAATCATACTCAGTTGATAGCAATCGATTATACTTGCCGTCAAATAAGTATGGACTTTTTCCTTTCTCCACACTCTGTCCCTTGCCCTGCGGTGTTGCCGCTTCTTTTTCTAAGTTGACACTTTCAACATTTTCCAGTCCATACTCATTTGACGGCAAGTATAGCTGACTTTGACATTTTCGTATTCTGCTGGTTTGTCTACTAAAAAATATTCTGGATTCTGGATTTGAGGTGGAGGGTGAAGAAAGATACTGCACGCGCACTTAGGCCTCACAAATGGGCCCATTGTACTACCTCCTGTAGCACAGCTTCCGACCTACCGATCTTGAAGCCATTCTACGCTTAGGAAGAAGGCTAACAAGTTAGCGGGGGAAGTTGAGCTAAGTGCGGCCATGGAAGGCCAGAATTCCCCTAACATGGATCCTCTCTTTAACGCTAGAGTTGACACTTTCAACATTTTCCAGTCCATACTCATTTGACGGCAAGTATAGCTGACTTTGACATTTTCGTATTCTGCTGGTTTGTCTACTAAAAAATATTAATTTTACTAGTGAAATATTTTTAAAAATACGAGTATATAATTCAAAGCTTTGTTCATAGAACGGTTTGAAACTGTCAGCAACCGTCAGAGGCATGCGCAGTTACATAAAAACGTTCATAGAGTCACAAATTTGAAACTCTGACTACTAGATTGCTATTCATAGAAGTTTTCCGGCTCGTTGGCAACGGTCAGAATAATTTCCAACCCGAATGGAAATTTTTAGTTTGAGACACAAGTTTTGACATTTCTACATGTTCGAGTTTGTTTTCATGTGCAGAAAATTAGGTTATCTGTAAAATTAATGTTTAATACATTAAATATCTGATGTGGACACCACATGACTTCCTTGTACGCCTGTTACACTATACATATTTTGTTAATAATTAAAATATGAATTATATCATAAAATTGCACGTATTTTTTGTCCTAATTCATAGCAAACTTAATTACAGAAACCAAAAAGTACATCATTTTTAAATTTACATATCTCGCTTATACAAAGAGCTAATTTAATCATACTTGATGTTTTCGACGCAGAATTCAATTCTCTAAAACTTTTATTTGAAGCATTTATTATTAAAATCAAAATAACACTATTTTTTCAAGAAAAACTGATAACAGCTTCAAGTAAAGTATCACTTCCGGTTAGACTATTTTAACCAAAATCTATTATGTTATTCCCATTGATATAAAAGTATTATATACCAAATTTCAAAAGTTTTGGATTATATTTTAATATAGTTTTTAATTAAAATATATTATAGGCTTCAAGTAAAGTACCACTTCCGGGCAGACCATTTTAACTAAAATTTATTATGTTATTCCCATTGATACAAAAGTCTTATATACCAAATTTGAAAAGTTTTGGATTATATTTTAATATAGTTTTGCATTAAAATCTACTATAGGCTTCAAGTAA
Source organism: Ophonus ardosiacus (assembly GCA_943142095.1). Lineage (NCBI taxonomy): Eukaryota > Metazoa > Arthropoda > Insecta > Coleoptera > Carabidae > Ophonus > Ophonus ardosiacus. Next base: position 17,670,244 of record OW964830.1, on the reverse strand, counting down.
AGTACCACTTCCAAAAGTTAGGTAATGGCCAAAAAGGGAGGTGCACAACTAAATGTTATACCAGTCATAAATACAAAATTTTAACTTTCTACGGCTTCCCGTTTTTCAGTTATGCGAGATACGTACGTACGTACAGACCTCACGACGAAATTAGTCAAAATGGATACAGGGATGGTCAAAATGTATATTTCCGTTGAAATCTGGAAACCGAAATTTTTCGCGATTACAATATTTCCTTTACTTCGTACAAATAAATTTATATTTATTATTTTAATAAATATTTTAAGGTGAGCATATTATTGCAACATAGTCAGATACCACATCTTTAAAATTCGCTTAATAAAAGATGACGGATTCGATTAGTAGCATGTCCATTGGAAATTTATACTTTTTAAATGATTCGCCAAGTGAAATAATGGCTATTGCTATTAAAAAAAAAAATGATAATTATGTTGAAATGACAATATTCCAGTATTCTGAAGAATTTTTTTAACACTTTCGTGTTAGCAAACAGATTGCAAATGAAATCACAGTAAGATTTACAGTTTCACAGTATTTTCATCATCACAGTGGAGAAATCGGCAAACTAGATGCTTATAAATGCACACTAGTTTTCATTGTGTGTTCGCAAAGAAATCCAAACCAGTTGATTTGCAACAAGTTAGAAATCGTTTGCAAATCATTTTATGAACAAAGCTACATACTACCGTATTGGACATATTCCAATTTTTTGTTGTTTTCTTTTTCTTTACTCTATTAATCGGCTGCAGATGACAGTATTATTTAATTCATTTTTAAAATGATACAAGAAACGAAAGTGTAATATGTTTGTCATTTTCAATAAGTTGAATGTCATTATCGATGTCCAAGCAGACATTCTGACCAAACTTATAAGATAATAGTAAGTTTGTGTTTTACTCGATCGATGTCTATCGTCCACGGCCTAATATACTACTTAATAGATATAGATTCCCAAATGTTTTATCGCAAATCTAAACATAGTACTCCAGCCGAACCTCTATATATCATTTTGTAGTGTAAACTAAGTAAGGAAGTGCACGACCTCACCTGTATACTGCTCTCCAGGCACATAGGTTTTGGGGTTTCCGGAGATCTGGATGTGGAAGCGGTCTTTGGCGGAAGTGCGCGGGTAGGGGTTTCCATCCGGCGAGCGGTCGCAGCGCCCCCAACACAACCCAATAAGCGCCGCTACAACCAGCGGCCACAAACACAAGTGCATACCGACCATATGCTGCGCTGCACACACTGCAACAGATAAACATACACAATAATTAGTACAAAATAATACGTTTACATTGTAACAGGAATAATATATTTTTCCTACAACTGTCAAAAAAAACTTAACATTTCTTCATTGTTTTCGAAACGCAAAACATGACATTTTTAAACAACACCAATGTTACCTGGGCAATGTGCGGAAAAGTTTGATAAGAAATACACCATTCTTTAAATTGATTGTAATTTCATATTTATTTCTGGATTTAGCTGGCAATAGATTTAAAACATTTGCGGCTTCTGATAATTCTGGAGGAGTACTGGAAAATTCATTGATAAACAATAAACAAATGTAGTTGTTGATGTTGACAACGTTTATGTGACAAATGTTTTAGACGTTTAATAACATATTAGTGTACTCAAATAAAGAATATTGGAATAATTTTACTTATATTAATTTATTCATTTTATTTTAATATTATAGAACAGTTGTGGGAAAAATATTGTATGTACTGCGCTTCGAGCTTCAAACTTCATACTCGTGCGACAATGTAGCATTTTGCACCCTTAGTACACAAATAACTATTCTTTACTTTATGTATAGGGTGGAACAAATTCTAGTTCCAGTGTGATAAGAAACAAATAAATAAATCAATTTCAGATCATAATTTGTTTATTTCAAATGTTTTTTCTATTTATGATGTGTTAAAAGTGATATTTTATTTTGTGACAAGGAAGTTTGGAACACGATTCGAAGCGGAGTGAGCCTACCTTCGAATAAAATAAATTCACTTTTAACACGTAGGTATATCACACTATTTTTTCTACGAATGCCATTTTTAACTCCCGCTACCCTAGGTAAGGGAGGTATAGGGATCGTGCTAAAAATCGCATATAGAGATTTTATTGAATAAGCACGTTTCGATGTCCCCAGAATCCGATTTTAACATTTTTACAATGATGTCTGTAGGTATGTATGTGTGTCTGTGTGTGTGGATCTTGTGGGCACGATTACTCAGATACTATCAATCAGAAAAATTAAAATTGAATATAATAGTACAATCTTCAATTCTACGATAATAACATTTAGTAAATAACTCTAAATAACTTTAAATATGAATATATAATATAATTTATTTTCATGTATCACCTAGCCTATGCGTCAAACAAAAACATAATTTTAATGACAGTTTTGACATTTAAAAAAATGTCACTGACAGGAAGAAATTATATTAAAATTAATAATGAAACCGTGTTAAGGAGAATATAATAGTAAAATATTTAATTAAGGTTTGTAAAAATAATATTTTTTCCATCATACATAAATGTTAGATATTCAGGATGATCTGTTTTAAATTTGCTAATTGTTATTTTTGCAGAACTATAAATTAATATTAATTTACAACTCCACATTTACGAAATGGATCATGTACGGCGAAAAATTTACAAAGATTGCGTTTTAGAGCACCTAGAAGATGATGCTGATTTTTATAAGAATGTGCGTGTGTGTGTGTGTGACGATTTTTCCTTAAAGCCTATTAAAATATGATCCAAAACTTCTCAAATTTGGTATTTAAAACTCATATATAATTTCAAACAACATATTAGATTTTAACCATATATGATAAATCGGATGTAGTACTTAGTTTGGAGCTCTAACAGATTTTTGAGGAAAAACAATAAAACAATTCAAAATTTCGTATTACAGACTTTTCTATTTATTGGACAACAAATTAGATTTTATTTACAAACAATTAACCGGAAATGATACTTTACTTAAAGCTCACTGCTATTTTAAACATGGAATTGGCGGGAGGTCATGTGTTGGCCACATCAGATTTTTACCTCTCGCTAAGAGAGGTATTGGAATCATGCTAAAAATCACATATCCAGATTTTAACGAATAAGCACGTTTCAAGGTCACTAGAATCCGATTCTAACATTTTTACAATGATGTCTCTGTGTGTGTGTGTGTGGATGTGTGTATGTGTGTGTGTGTGTGTGTATGGCTGGATGTTGGACGGACGATTCCTCAAAAACTATAAGACATAAGACCTGTTTAACTATGAATTCCTCAATCTGACATTCCTGGGAAGAACTGAAAAGGTTTTGGTAACAATTGAACAACCGGAAGTAGTAGTTTTTAAAAGAAATTCTTCCAAATATTAATTTTTGAAAATTTTTGATATTACTAATTTTGAAGAACAAAATTCTACACCTGATACATTTAAATTTTTTATTATATCTTCTATAAATTTAGAGATAAAGACGCTATAATATATAGAATATCGGGATATAACAAGTCGAGTAGGCGAAACTACACTAAGGAAACCAGTTGACAAATTCAAATGTTTATAACATAATTTGTAAATGACAGATTTCAGTGTCAAAAATCAAGGGTTTTAGTGATATTTTGATAGCTTTTTCAGGGAAGTACATTTAATCTTTCTTATTGTTTTATTAATTAAATATTTTAAATTATAGGTAATATGCATATATCCATCAGAAATACCGCCAATCTGGTTAATGAATTGGAAGAATCTGTGACATTTCGAAACTTCCTCATACAACGAAAAATAGATATAATTAGAATTATTTGTGTGCAGAAAACATGTTAAATACAATAAAAAACAATATTCGGGTAAAGTTCTGTAATATTTTGTTATAAAACGACGGTTCGATAGCAAAGTGCAATACAATACTTATATAGCCTAATTAGGAAATGGCGAGAGGTCTTGTGCTGGCCACAACAGATTTTTTAAATTTAAATTTGTATTTCTAATAATTTTTTGACATAGTATCAAAAATGTCGATTTGTCGTTCCATTAGTCGTTACCAAGACAACTAATTCACTTTTAACACTGGTGTTAAAACGTTAAAAGTAACCCTGATCTCATAAAATTACATTTTTACCCGTAAACATAAACAGTAAAAAGCGTACTTTTGAAAGATTTGTACAAAAATTAACCCCGAAACCTATATCAACTATTTATTTACATAATTACAAAAGTTTTTCATACAATGAACTAAAATTTGTTCCACCCTGTACACTGCCAGAGTTAAATACTATTTCAAATACATTCTGCATTATTTAAATATTTTTGTATATTATTTAAAGTGCAATATGTTAGTAGTGCAAAACAGTATTTAAATACAAAAGTTCCTATTTAATTACTGAGGAGAAAAGCAGAAAATTGTAATGTAATAAAATATCAGTTTGTATTTTATAACTTGGTATTTTTTATTTTCTTGGCAGATAGACGAATATAAATTATGTATCGAATAAGCGTATATCAATTTTAAATAAAAGTGCAATATTTTGTTGTTCTTCAAAGAATATTTACTAAAACGAACTTTAAGTATTATTACAAAAAATTACAAAGTGAAAAAGTGTTTGAAAAATAATTTTGATAGAATATACTGTCGGTTCTTGTTGAGAATTTTACAAATTTCAGTAAAATACATGATAATAGCGTAGTAAATAAATTGAAATAGATATGTATGGATATTGTAATAAAAAAAATTGAAACGTTAGAGCGAGTGTGTTAATAGTTTATTATTATATGAGGGATTATGGTAGTCAGTCACGAAGATGATGTTTGCGTCACGAGCCGTAGGCGAGCGATGCAAATAATCACGAAAATAATACTGTACCTTTTTTACTCCTGTAAATTTGGAAATAAATAAATATTTTGGCAACAACCTTAGTAATTCACAATTTATTGGAACAATATTTATCAAACAGAACATTAAATTTATATTTGATTTACGATATTAAGGAAACTAAGTACCTACTTAATGGAGATAGGCATGAAGATGTACTGTAAAATTTGTACAATTGGTGTAAGATTCAGAGATAGAGTGGTAATATCCATTGTTAAATTCTCACTGAAGTATTTCTAGCGGGGTGCAGTTCTTCTTGTAACTCACTATCTATTTTAAAGAAGTTTAGCACTTTTCAAAACCATTGAAATTTGTTGAATAACTTAAATACAAAAATACAAAATACCGAGTGACAAAAGTGAAATGAAAAAACTGTCAACTGTCAGACGCTGATCGCGGCAGAATTAAAATAAAAGTGAATAATTGATTTCTGGTTCTGTGATTGATCGAGAACAGTGAATTATGAATTCATAATTCATGGCAGGGAATTATGGATACTATAATTACCCGGAAAAAATAAAATAATGGGGAAATATTTTTACAGGAGTAGAAAACAAAACTTAATTTACTTTTTAGTTTATTTGAAATTAATAACTACTTCGAAAATATAAAATATTTAGTATAAAAGATTTAAAACTCTTATTCTATTGAAGTATTAATATTTATATGTATATATTAAAATACTTCTATAAAGTATCTTGCTCAGTGTTCGGTACATTACCGATTAAAATTGTTTTTCCTTTGTAAGTTCATTTTTCTTTTACTGTTGAATTTGCTCAAAGAAATTTTTGCATTTCATGAATATTGAAATTGAAAATTTATCTCCTATAATTGTTTTATCATCCTCCACAAGTATTTTTTTTTCTGTTTATTAATATCTCGTGTTCTGACAAGTTCATCTGCTTTATTTCCACTAAAACAATCCCTAAATCATTACAAAGCATAACTGAAAGCTAATGAAGAGCTGAATGATAATAGTAAAGTTCATATAAAGAATGCAAGTTCACGTATAAATTAGATTACTTATAGTAGTGGATTAAACTTTTAAGAAACTATAAAATACAAAAATTTATGAAGGATTTGGAAATTAAATCTCATCGTAGAAGGAAATAAGAAAAATAATAATCATCATCGTCATACAATCATAATAAACCGATGACGATAACATGTACGGCTAAAGGAGCTTATACTAGGCGGTACTTCTCGGACTGTTAAAGTTGCCGTTGAAAGTCTATAACAGGTGTTTCTTTCATGTAATATTTTTTCTATTTTTTACTCTCATCAAAAGTGGATTTATTTCCTCAACTGAAATATTAAGTTTATAATTTTTTATAGTCGCCTTTTTACAGTAATCGACTAAAGATAAAAACTGTAGTACCTACCACAAACACAAGAACATATTGTGTTTCTTAACTGTGGCGGTGTTACATTCTCAGTTAAATTCGGTAATAAGGTAGTTCTGCAATGATTTGGAGTTATTTTATTTTAGCGAAAATAGAATAGATGAATTAATCAAAATAGCAGGCATCTTGAAAAAGGAAGATCAGAAAGAAAATTGAAAACACATGATGATAAATGAATCATGAAAGATAATACATTCATGCAATATACTGATCCTAAATATTTAATATGATAATTAAACACAAATTTCTTTAAATAACAGGTTCAACACAAAAATATAAAATGGAAATGTGCAAATACTTTTGAGTGGAAATGTGTACCTAACCTATAATAACGAAAATAATTCTTCCAAATTTTAAAACTAATTATGTATTCTCATTTCTTCATTATGCAAAAGATCGACCAGCACAATATCTCTCGCCAATCCTACTTTATCGTAGCCACAACATTTTTTAAAAAGTGATTTCTTTATAACTACTAAAATTATTATCTCACCGTGGTACATTTTTAATCGTTTTTTTTTTAGGCATGCTTATTTGTTAAAATCTGGATAGGCATTTTTCAGCATGATTCCTGTACGTTTCATATCTAAAAGTTGGCGAAATATAAAAACATTAGGACCCTTTAATTTACACATTTACAATAGGAATTTTTTTATAAAGAAATTAAACCACAATTGTTAAATTAAAATGTATATACGAGTAGATTATACTGAAATTAAAACAATATTATTCGATTTTCTCATAGAATATAAATGAAAAGTAATTTCCAAAGGTTTTTAACCCCAAACGTGACCAGAATTATAAGACAATTCATCTGCTCACTTGGTAACATATTCGAGTTCCATGAAAAATATTTCTCAAACTCATTGTTTCAACTGTGACAATATTAATTTACTTTTCACTAAAATATATAAATTTCAATGTGGTCTCGTTGCTATGGGCGTTTGCAGATCAGCTTTGATTCGGAAGGCTTGGATTTGAATCCCACCAATGTTAAGCTTGAAACTTATTTTCAATGTCGGGCTGGTTTATAATGAATTTAATTTGCGAATTTACATTTTATGATTTACAAATTGAGAAATTTGAAATTAAAATTTGGAACAAAAGTATATTTTATATTTCTAAATGTGAAATCAATCACAAGAGAGAACTACTGAACATGGCGGTTAGGTCTTTACTTCTTTCGTCAGCTATCTTCTCTGTTTGTAGTCTGAGACTTTTGAAGATGGATTCACAAGAACAACGAACAAATTGATATTTTGTCAATAAGCAGTATTCGCGAGCATCGTAATTTGTACGACAATGTAAATGAATTGTACAAATAAAAAATGCAACGAGGGATAGGAAGGAATTTAATACATGCACACTCTTACGAGATTTGAAGATTTTTTTATGCTTTTTTCAGAAACAAACTAGTTATGATAAACTGCCTCTTGACAAGTCTTAATGTGTTCATAGGCCACAGCCTAACAGACCATCTATGTTTTTTTTACGTTTGTGTTCTTTCTTATACAAATTAACAATAGTAAAAACAATATTATTTAAAAAATCATCTTGTTCATTAGCGTCTAACAAATTCACGGCTATGAAAATAAAATTGTAACCTAAAATTTTAACTGATAACTGGTGAAAGGTCAAAATGACAAGCAGTGACAAATCAAGTGATAGATACTGATTGGTCAGATCGAGAATTCCAAAATCGAACATAAACCAGAAACAAAATTGTAAATTTTAAATCAAAATTTCAAAACATAAATTTATAAATTAAATTCATCATAAACAAGCCCTTACAAAAAGCACAAAAATGACGCCTGGTAAGTATCTGCAAACAGCAACAGATTGATACATCAAGAAATGTGTATATAAGCCGTTTATACATATATTATATAATTTATATTTCATCAATGTTCTACGAACGTGACAATTTAATAAAAGTTGATCAATTAACAGTAATGTGCATTTTCATTTGATTTCAATGTTTCAGAGGCTATATAGTATTCTCTGGAGGAAAATTAATTTCAGTTTGAACAGAAGTAATTAATTGATCAAGGACGATTTTCGGATAGCATTTTCACTTTTAATTTCCTTTCTATAATGAAGAAATAACTTTCAGCAATAATTGATTCCACTTTGAGAAATATTAAACAATTCCACAGCATTAATTCTGATATTTTTTTTCAGAAACAAAAAATTATACTTTTGCAGTAAACTACTCGTAATTTTGAAAATTATACATGACGCCACGTGTTCACATGTTACGACACAATACACTTATGTAATCCATTATCCTACCCAAAGATGCAAAGATAGTTATTACAAAAATAAGAAATTATTATTGGTGTATTACTATGGTTCGAACTTAAGTAAATTAGTCTGGATAACGTTTCTGTGAGAAAATTCAGTGTTTGAAACTGAACCAAAAGAAGATACGACTGAACTGGGACATCACAATGAAATCGATGAAATTAATTTGAATAAAATTTATTACTAAATAAGAATATCGAAAATCATCAGCTGGCAAGTATAGATGTGATAGATAAAGCAATAAAGCGAACAGATAAAATAATTAAAATAAAATCTATAGCAGATCCAAGAAAACTACTGTAGGTATTTCAAAAGAAATTCGAATAGAAAACCTTACCAATGTCATCCGAAGTAGTGTGTCTCGAAGGACTTAAGATAAAGAATATATTGAACATATCATTATTTAAGTTAGTAGAAGAAATAAAAAGTCAAGACTAAATGCAAAACGTATCAACATTGGAATGAAGTCGACTAATGAAAAGTATTATTTTCGAATGAATCAAAATTAGATATTTTTGGAAATGATGGTCCGAAGTATTTTCGGTGACCAACAAGTGCAAGATACAATTCTAGATACCAAATCTCTATAGTTAGGCGTGACAGAGGAAATGTACTCAGGACGGAGTACGTGTATTAATACATGGATGGTCTGTTTAGAAATATTTTAACAAAGCATATGCTACCTTATGCAAGAAAAAATATGCCAGGGGGATGAGTTTTTCAACAGGATAACGAACCTAATTTTTTTTTTTTTAAACTAGTAAAGAAGTCCGAATACTTGACTGGCCATGGCAATTTCCGGATTTAAATCTAATACAGAATATATGGCAAGACTTAGAAATACGCGTGGGTAAAGAAAAACTCTCCAACGAGGATGAATTATGGAACTATTTGAAAAATAAATAGCAAAATTTACCTCAAGATTCTATTACAAATTTAATCAAATCAACGGTGAGCTAGCTACAGTGATTGCTTCAAGACGAATGTCGACGAAGTATTAACAATAGAATACAAAATCGCATGTACCAAAAGGTTGTACAATTTTTTTACTACTTCTATAGTATGCATATATCTGGCGCAATACTTTTGAACATCATAAATTGTTTTGTTATCACATAAGTTTATTTATGTAGTTTTTGGTTTATAATTTGAAAATATTTTATGCACAAATACATATGTTTATAAAAATAACTGTTTCATGTCTAAGTGGGAAACGCGTGATTTTATGTATGTATGTATGTATGTATGTATGTCTGTATGTCTTTATCACTTTTACAATATATGATACAGTGTAAAAATGTGAGTGGCTTAAAACTTTTGCACGCAACTGTATACAACTTTTGTCGGCTATCGCTAAAGAAATCGAATAAATTTAATAATTAATTTATGAGACTAAAATATTATATAATTTGCATGTATTTTTTGCAAAAAACATGTATACCTTGAAAACATCCAGTATAGTAACTAATTAAAAAATTGGGCATTATATTAAAACTATATTTGGAAACTGAAGAATGAAACGGGATACTATCAAAGTTTTCAAAAGTTATTACATATTTTTAAAAATATCCAGTTTTTAATATGTTTAACATCTACATCTCAACATTGCTATATCCGTCACTCACGCATCTACTTTATTCCAAAATCTAAATTCTTCCTATTTTCAAGCCCTACGTCTTTATCTTTCTATTTCAATTAAATTGTTCCAAATAAACAGCGAAAGTAAAGAAAATCACTTAAGGAAATGAAATGAGTTGAAATGACATAAACAAAACTTAGACCCTAGGATCTTGGCTATAGATAATATAGTATAAGTTTTTTTTTATTAATTATTCAATTAAAGTACTTATTATCCATGCATATTTCCAATTATTGATAAAGAAAATTATTTGACACGTAAGTATTTATGTGTTGAAATATATCTATTTATGTGAGAGCTATAAGATTTACCATAGAATATTGAAAATATTATGGCTTAATGTATAACAATTTAGACTTTCCAGAACTACAGATCGCTTAAATATAAAAAAGTTTCATAATAAATATAAATTTTGGAGAGTCCTATTCGGAATAATACCAATTCTACAACACTTTTCGTAAATCGGAGTGTTAATCTTATGTACTGTATATTGTCAGAGAGCTTACTCGCATACTGAATTTACATATGCAATAATTTGATAAAGTCCGTGTTCACCAGCGTATCAGTAAAAGTATATGTAACACCTCTTGGCGATTTAACGGTGCATTCGCAAATTAAAACGTCTTCTAACTTTTCATGTGCTAGTGATATTAAATTTTCAACTTGTGTACTCGTTTATGCACATTATTTGCATGATACTGGCGACATTAAATAGCATTTCATACATATGTAAACAGTGCGTAAGTTCAAGTGCCATTTAAGAAATATGTTTGAGAACAGTGAACACAACCTTGCAGTGAATTCCTCAACATTTAAACTCTATAGTAGAATTTATCTAAGGAGATTATATTCATTCCATTGTATGAACGAAGTATACACGTATATACACGTACCTGTATTATAATTATATTATATATAGTACGCATGTTTATTCCTCTTCCGGGCGGTATTCACATGTTTCTAGCTACCATTTAGATATTTACCGGTCCGGTATCAAGAATTTCAGTGCAATACACCGCAGATAGTAACACAGTAAAAAGTGGTACAGCAATAAAATCGAACAATCACTTATCCGGTAGACCAAATTAAATTTACTAATGCATAGTGCACCCTACGTAACTTTGTAAGTTTCTGTAATCCGAATTTTAATGGTGCATTACGTTCAAACTTGTCTTTTATGTGTAATAAAGCAAAATAGTGTAGCATCAATTATGCAGTCGAAGCAAAAACGTTACAAAAATTCAATTTTTTTCATAGCAAATGAATTTTATTTTTTTCATACTTTATGTCAGAATGTTTGTAATTTGATCTATTATGCATTAATACCATTTGTATTTATATTTTTGGTGTTCATTAAATATATGTATACATTCATTGAATTCCTCTACATCATTATTTTTAATAAATCGAGTAATCCAAATTTTTCGATAGTCCGATGTATCCCGGTTTTAATTAATTCAGATTAACGAGGTATTAGTAATTTTAATTATTTGCATTTATGTTTAAAATGTATTTTGTTAATATATAAGGGCGTGTTAACAAAAAATTAGCACAAACTTTATAACTTTATTACAAAATGAAACACGAGTACAAATGGAAACAAATGAAAACAACTTTATCATCATATAAACTACAGTTAAATAACAATCTGCACAAAGATCCACCGTTATTTTTTTTTTTTTTTTTGAAAGTTCAGCGAATATCGTCAAAACATTCGCCTTGTTGAAGTCTGATTTTTAACAATTACATTTTGTTATATATTTGTGCAGATTTTCTGTTTATTACTATCATATTTCTCTCTTACAATATACATATGTTACGTATATACTTATATGAAATTTTTAATTCTGCCATATTTTCTTAAATAGAATCCGTTTGAAAGCTTTTTCTTGTTTTCATCCAATTTCCTAGCCTTTCTACAACAATTTTTGACTCTTACTAGTAATTTTCTGCTGTCAACTTTTAAAATTATATCATACACAATCTGCCGAGGTATTACCATGCATTAGAAGTAAATGATTGACGGTGAACGATTTTTTCTTTATTCTATGTTTTAAATAATTATTGTCAATGACTTGCCTTCCATCATTTTCTTTCAAGAGATGTATTTTAGTTTTTGTGAGTGGAAAATGATATTATTTTTGGTATTAATGTACCTACTTAAACTTCAAAGCAAGGGCGAGTGAGTTAATTTCTTCGAGTGAATAAACATTCTTAGCTCACGTGGTTTGTACAATATTTTATTCAATTTTGACGAAATACTAATAAAAACTCTTATAATATTTAATTTTGACAAAACAAAAAACTAATCAGTTAGTAGACTGTACATGACAATTGCCGATGATAGATGTCAAATCATATATTTAAAAAGATTTATTGTCTGTCGTTTGTGCCGTGAAAAATAATGAAAATGACTGATAATGTCTGATAAATATTATGGTAAGTGTTAATTTCGTGTTTGATGTTATTTTAAATGCATTATTTGTTGCAGGGTGAATTAAAAAAATGTTAGAGTGATTTAAAAAAATTTAATTCACTTGTGAAAAAAGTGTTACTTATAACTGTTGCTATGGAGTTAATAATGACAGTTTAAAACGTCAAAATTGAATAAATAATATTATTGAATTAAAATTTGTGGAGATTTTTTTGTTAGCACACCCTTAACAATTTAATCATAAAAATTATAAATATTTGACCAATTCTTGTGTTATAACTTATAACCACATACCACAGCGGTAACAAAGTGTTCATGAACTATTCAGAGATGTGCAAAACTATCCATACCTGAAGGAAGCACAAAAAATAAATTTTCATAACCTTTGAAATCTATGAAACACTTAGAAAACATAATAATATACGATGTTACAGATAGTAGCACAGATCATACATACATATCACTTATATCAATGTCAAGTGCCATATATAGTTTACATATGCCCGGTTTTATAAAAGCGAATTAAAATTTTATCCAGGATTATAATATAATAATAGTAAAATAATTTTTACTACAGGTATTATATTATTTTCTCAACAAACGTCATATTTTTTTTTACAAAATTAGTTCCACTACTAATTGGCGGTATTGTACTGGCTGCATCAGATTATAAGACTTATAGTTATTAATTGTGGCATCATTCTTTTTTAAAAAAAGCGCATTAACTATTAATATAATAATGATTGCCGTTGTATTTATTGTTATAAAAGTTAAATGCTTTTGTAAATGGTGCCAAAATTAAAATTTTATGTTAAAAGCTAAAATTCTCGAGTTCAATTCATAATACTTTTATGTACTATTATATTATGTTATGGGGTCCCGTGGCCGCGTGCCTGAGTGTCTGGTCGCGAACCTGGGGGAACCGGGTTCGATCCCGACTGACGCCAAATATTTCCAATTTTAAATGGCACAAAAGTGACCTCTGTGGTGCACTCTCCACGCCAGCTATGAGTGCCCGTGAGGTGACGCCTGGTAAGCGCCCACACGGTAAAATATATCGTCATCATTACCGATGTCTACATGTGTTGCAGATACTGGCACACCCAGAAATGGGTAATATGCCGTGATGATATATTTATTTATTTATTTATTTATTTATGTTAATAGACTCTTTGTGCAATAATCTCAAAATATTCTTTAAAAACTCAATTTCTTTTACAATAAGCTGATGTAAATCTGCAAGGTTTTAATTAAAGTCGCCGCCTCTTCCTGTTTATCGAATTTTCAATCAAACGATGAATTTTACGAGGACCTTTTCCTGAGAGAATAAATTTTATCCCTGTTTTATTTGAGTTTTACGAGAAATGTTCAGGTGAGTCCAGCCCTGCACTCAACGACCTGAGAGCTGAAGCTGACACTCAACAACGAGATTGATTCGCGAAAATTTTACGACTCTGCTTCTCTTCAAGTGAAAGACAATGAGGAGATTCCATGTTTTTCCGGGAAATTTAAGCTTCTCAAATACTAATCATTAGGAAAAATACGGGGAAGTGATTTATTTAATTTGTATTCTTAGAAACATTAAACTCTTAAGTTCCAAGTTTACGATGACAAATTTCCATTTAAATTTGTTGTTGTTTGTATTACTTGGAAACTTTACGTAAACTAACATACATTTACTTATAAATTCAATTATAAGAACTATAATTGTATTCTAAAGATACGATTACAATACGGTAAAAATGAAAAGAAAGAAGAAAATTGCATGAGGAAAAATCTTGTCTTACGAGTTCAAGAAATAAAACGTACAATTCAGAATAAATACGTGGTTACAATATAAAAAACTTAGGAACTTTTAAATTTATATGATAAAAACAAATTAATCAGGATCAGTCAATTAGGATCAGTTGTTTATTTTAAAATTTATTTTCTTCATTTCATTAATATTTTTTGACAGTATCGTAATATTCTTCACATTTCGTTTGAAATATGATACTTGTATTGACTACTATTCGTATGACGTCCCAAATATTAAAATTAATTGAAATACACAACACTTACAACTTTGAGATATTAATTAGGAAACTAATAATAAAAATAACCAAATTATTATTTTAAAATTGTGTTTTTCAATTGTTACAACAACCATTGCTTTAACTATCTACAAATTTAATAAGGGCCAGTTTTACAACCTCCAGTGAAGATTTTAAATGTCAGTTAAAAAAATTAACACGAAATGAACTATCAAATGACAGATTTAGCATTGCTGTCAATAATTCGATTCAATATTGTTTATTTAAGTGACTGTTAAAATTTTAACCAGAGGTTGTAAAACTGGTCCTAAATGTTATATATTTCGCTGTTTGAAACAAAAGAACATAGACATGATATACATCGTTGTCGTTGGAAAGCTAAAACAATTGAATTATGTTTTATACCTTACAAGTTTTTAGAATCAGAAAAAATTAAAACTATGCCATCATAATCCGAAATACAACAGTGATAAAAAAATTAGCATCGTTATCCAAACGAACATAAAAAGTGTCCTAAAACGGTGCATAATAAAATTCAGTATTATTTCACGTTCGGAGGCTATTCGCAAAAATGAAAAAAAAATTGTTTTTTCAAACGTCATAAAAATGGCATCTTTTGTGACTTGATTCACAAGGTAGAAGAATAAAATGAGCGAATACGAAGTAACTTTTAAAATAGAAACCTGTCATATCGCCCCAAGTTAACGAAGATAACCTACAAATATAAACAGTTTATATTTAACGAAATAACATATTATAAAATAGCAGACTTACATATTGGTAATTACGGTAAGAATAATTAGAATTAAAGTGATACGAAAAGTTCATATTGTTTTTCAGCGATTTCTCGACATATCACATCCTTCCTTGAGCAATAATGTTGACGATTGTTGATCTTCCATTCAATTGAACAACTTCAAGGGCCGTACATGGCAATACTTCAAATTCTGATATAATTTCACATAAGGAGAATATAAAATTGCATAGTTTTTATTTAAACGTCAAAACGTAAAAATTTTCATTTGAATGTTTGTAACAAAAACTGAATAAATAAGAAAGTATCCATAGCAACAGAGCAATTGAAATCAGCAAACGTCCTTCACGTAAAATATTTATAATTATTGTAACGTCAAGTTGTAATTATTTTATTTAAATACGTATGTTTGAAGAAAAAATATAATGTGTCATTCGGAGTAAAAGTGTAATTGTCCGACTCGCTACTCTCGCCGTGAAAACTTACATGCTCGCCACACAAAGAATAACTTTTACTCTTAATAACACAATATGCTATTATATTTTGCCTTACTATATCTAGAGACCAAACATTTTTTTTTCTCAAATAACGACACATCTCTAAAATAGACTCCAAATGGGGTAATCTTTGCCTAATATAATTGACTTCGTACTTCGTATATCTTATAATTCTCGAGATCCCTATGCAGCTAGATTTAGGGATTCCTGTATACTGTAACAGTATTACAGTGTCCTTGTTGAATGATGTATCGTTTAGCGCTTTGTTCTCTAGGAAACGCATCCCGAGTAGAGATGCTACGGATATCCGGTTACTATCCTGTATCCGGCTTATCCAACCAACCTATTACTATCCGGTCTAATACACGATAGTGACCAGTAGTGACAGCACGCACTTTAGAATTCTATCAAATG
The DNA here is from genome assembly GCA_943142095.1 of Ophonus ardosiacus. Classification (NCBI taxonomy): domain Eukaryota; kingdom Metazoa; phylum Arthropoda; class Insecta; order Coleoptera; family Carabidae; genus Ophonus; species Ophonus ardosiacus. The sequence goes on along the minus strand of OW964830.1, from coordinate 17,653,867 downwards.
AATCATTTGTTTTAGTTTTTCACCTCGAAGCAAAAATTTGATAGCAAGCGTGTCTCAAAATTCAATGTATATTTGAAACTTTTGTACCTAAAATTGTTAGGGAAGCAGGAAACTATAAAAATCTGATTTTACATGTTAAAGTCCTATGTTCGTGTGTTCGAGTCACCACCCTATATGTACAATCCGATATTTTCTTTTGAGACCTTGTTTAGTACGCAACATTAATTGAAATAATCTAAATTCAGCAAATATGAAAAGAATAATTATGATAATACCTACTCCAAAATGACACTTTAACAAAAGCGTCATCGCACAAATACCTAAATTGCAAAATGCAAACAAGCACCAACTAAGAGTGAAACTTATGCAAGTTTGTACTTGCAAAATTAATATTTGGCTATTCAGCCAAAAAATAAAACGGATATCCGGTATATATATATATATATATACGAGTAAAGGATTTATATGTTGTGCTTTCTTAACATAAAACAAAATTTAAAAGTTGTTTCTCATATTTCGCTCCTATGCTGTACAATTCTTTATCTGAAGAAACAAAAACATTATCAATAGGTTCGTTTAAAACACATATAAAAACTCTTTTTTTATTAATTTAAATATATACCTATATATTATATTAAGTTCCTTTGCATATAACTATAGCTTTATTTATTATTTTCTTTTTAAAATGTCACCATTATTAATTTGAAATGATCAGTTTTTGATAGTGACATTTACATACATTTGAAATATGAACTGTGTAACAAAGGAATCTTTAAATCATATAGGCGCTGAGATTTATAAAAAAGATTATTTTTTATTATTTGCAAAATATATAGAAAAGTATGCACACCTATTTAAAATTCAATAATTTTTATAATGACATAAAACGAGTAAAAATGACATTTAATGGTATTTTTTGAAGAAAACCATTATAAGCTGCAAGGAAAGTGCCATATCCGGTTATCCGATTTATACCAAAATCTAATGGCTTCTTTCCATATCAGAATAGTGTCGAAATACAAGATTTCAAAATTTTATGAATGATGGTATTTGAGTTAGAGCGTAGACAAAATCCATACACACACATCGTAAAAATGTTAAAATTGGATTCTAGGGACCTTAAAATGTGGTCATTTACTAAAATCTCGATATACGATTTTTAGCACGATCCCTATACCTCCCTTACCAAGGGTAGCGGGAGGTAAAAATCAATGAAATCTGCAAATTGTCAGGTTACAAAGCTACATAACTGAGATCGAGTGGTGTTAAATACAAAATGTCAGAGAATGTAATGAAATATTTCCATTTATAAATGTTATTAATAAATTATTAAAAACATCCTTTTAAATATTCTACAAACCAAGTCTGCATTTTTTGTTACTTAAATTCATTTTTATTCTTTTTGGGTGAGTTTTATACACATTTTATCTCTCTCGTGTTAGAAGTCTTACAAAAAGTTTTCTATCCATTAATACACGACACAAAACGTTTATTTCCAGTTTTATTTTACGAATAAACTGTTAAATGCGAACTATGATCAATTTCCCACATTCGATAGTATCGCGTACACGTACACTAATAAAAAAGCTCATCCAACCATCATATTAAAGGCTTTATTCTACCATTCAATTACAAGTTCTCATTACATCATGTCACCCAGAACTCAGATGTGATAGGCTGGATATCCTCAACTGGCGTCACACGCAAGACTACGTTGCAAGATACAAATCAATTTATTAAAGAAAAGAGAAGAATACAAATAGTAATATGGCCAAGCGGGAAGAGTTCACGAGTTGATCATCAATCAACAGTGATAAGACGGGCCTTCTTAGCTAAGGGGTCAGGTGTGGAAATAAGGTATTTGTGTTTGTATCATAACCAATTCATATTGTGGTGGTTTAAACTTCGAACTCTTTAATTTTTGTAAAGCAGGATTTTGTAGAATAAGTGATAAAACACCACTATAGTTGAAACATGTTCATCGGTACCATTTTTACCTTCCGTCACCTTTAGGTAAGGAAGGTATTGTCTTTGGTCAAAAAATTCGATGGGGAGTTTTAAATGAATAAGCACGTTTTAATGTCCCTACAATACGATTTTACTGGTTTTACGATGATGTCTGTATGTGTGTATGTGTGTATGTGTGTGTGTCCGTGTGTGTGTCCGTGTGTATGTGACAAATTTTTCTCCGACGATAACTCCAAAACTACAATTCTAAAAATTATGATTCTTTCGTATTATTCTTCCTTACAACCCTATGAAGAGCTGATTAGATTTTGGTTATAATTGGTCAACCGGAAGCACCCTTATTTGAAGTTCTTAACAGTTTTTCTTGAAAAATCGCAGTTAAATATCATTTTCGACATTTTATGTGATTATCAATAGAAAGAATATCTTATTCTCTATACGGTTCGATTATACATTTTCCTTCATATTCAATAGATATAGAGTCATAGAGAGATTAAGAGAGATTAACTTTCGAAAATCAGTCAGCATTGCAAAAATTATGAAAACAATAGATACATATATTCAAAAAAATCTAATTGACAGATGTCAGTGGCAAGTGCAAAACCAAAGTGGAAAGTATATGATCTGAAAGTGATATAAGTCACAGAGTGTCCCTCGCCAGTGGGAAGAGGAGATGGAAGGACTGTATAGCAGAAGATATAAGAGAGGAAGAACTGTGTCACGAATGTGCTTTGGACAGGAATGAGTAGAAGAGAAAAGTAAGAGTCAGCGACTTCTAACAAAATTGGGCAAAGTTGAAGCAGGAGGAAGTGTTAAGTGCAATACATAATGTACGTTCGTATTTGTATTAAAATTTTATTAGATTTTACAATCTTTTCAAAGGAACTTTCAGTATGGATATGTAAAAAATAGTGTGTTCTTGTTACAATTATACAGGATATATAGAATCTTTTTCAAGGAACTTTTGGTATAGGATATGTACAAAATACATCGAATTGACGGAAGGTTTTGTGCTGGCCACAACAGATTTTTATATATAAGGTGGTATTTGGAACCAGGGTTGGAATGATTTAAATAAACTGATTATTTTAATAAAAATTGTTAATTTGTATTACAAATATATTTATTTGCTACGAAAGTATAAATAACAACAAAAATATATGCTGATACTAACATTTAAAAAATAAATAATATTTTATAACTTTAATTTTCATATAACAAAAGAAAAGAAATAAGGATTTAAATATATAACAAAAAGTAAAAATTCTTTGTTATTTTTTTTTAGTTTTATTCAGTCGAATCTTTTTGATTATAATATTTGAACAAGAACACCAATTTTCCCGCTTTTTCGGTGCCCAGCTTATTTTTTAGCTTGAAGTGCACAAGTCCAAAAGAAGAGAAAGCTCGTTCAATTGACCTGTTTTATGTAGGTAGGCATGATACTACGTATAACCAATAATTCAACTGCTTACATTGGGATTTATTACTGATTTCGTTTTCGTTTATGACATAAAATATTTATGTTACTTTTAAAACAATTAAAAAATTGCAATAACACCAACAAATATTTAAGAATAAAATAATCATGATTTTTGTCAACCCTGATGGAACTCCCGAGCATACAACTTTAACTTGTAAAATCATACATTCGTAATTTCCTGCTTCCCTAATTATTTTATGGAAATAAGCTGTTTCTTCTTCTTGAAATGCGATGTGATTTGGTGATATATATTGCCGAATGATGAATGTGAATGTTTGTTGATGAGGATGAATTTACATTAATTAAATGGCCGTTATGGACACTTACACTTAAAATTTTTATTTACATTATTATAATTTATTATTATCTACAATTGCACTAAATTAGTGAACTAATGGGGTCATGCCACATTTTCTGTTTTATTTTTTTCCTGGAAGTCTACCGGTCACAGTATTCGTAAATAATATTTTCACGCCATTTGTGTGCATTGTTTTGTAGATATAATTTTTTTTTTTAAATAGGGGTCAATTTCAAATCCCAATGAGTTCACGTGAGCGCATACGTCATGTATCTGAACGATTCCAGTTCACCCTGGCGGACAAAATGTAAATTAAGATTGTTAGAAATAGTTTTTTTGGGTTTTTTTAATAAATTGTTTCCACAAGTTGGAACTGCACAGTTCTTCTTCACCATGTTTATCATTATAAATACACAATTATTGCACTTTTATGTATTAAATTATATATCAAGCACACAAACCTGCAATTAAAAATAATATTTCTCTAATGAAATAATTAAATCTTTATGAAACAAAAAAGATTGAATAGAGCTCACTTTTCCTCTGACAGCTTTATAAATATTTGGTTAGTTTACTCTGATCTGACGTTTAACTTCGCGTTTGAGGTTCGTGACATTGTGACCTTCATGTACGTGTGACTAACGTCACAGAAAATCGTAGCGCGAATATCTTTTAAGTAAATTATGAATGAAAAGTATTATATTTTGGGATGTTTTATGTTGCAATATGGATAATAAGTGTCATAGATTCTATTTTTATAAAAATATTAGCAACATTTTTTTTTTTTTGACATGACCCCATTGAATAAATCCTAAAGATGCCGATGCATCTTTAGGCGTATAATTGTTTCTTAGAACGCGAACCAAAATCAAAAACTACGTTTTTATTCGACAACACTCAAAACTGAACTGAGAGGGTAGTTGAAACAATTTAAAAAACATTATTTTCCATTTTTGCGTAAAACTGTTAGTTTTTATTCGTCATGTATTAGATGTGGGGTTGGGATTACCACTACATTTAAACATCTGCGGACAATGTGAGAAATTACTCATGGACTTATCGGACCAGTTTTTAATGTTAACGATGAGTTAACAGTCAGTTTATATGAAATAAATTGTGAAAAATGAAAAGAACTTGTCAGCCACCGGGACTTGATTCCGTAATCCACTACCTTAGCGGGGTAACGCTCTGCCATTCCACTTTTGCATATATAACTGTTAGTAAATCTCTCTAATGGGGCTAAGTTTTTTATTTTCTTTTCACTTTTCTGTTCTTACATTAATCATGAATTACTGCCCTTATACCAGTACCAGAATTTTACGGTCTACTGGCGAATGTAAATCCGCTCCTGCTAACTGTATATGTTAGATTTCTTCAGTGAATAAACAGAACTTGAATAAAGAACTATGATTTCAAATAATAATATATAAAATTAAACAATTTTAAATAGTCAATTACTAGTAAAATTTGTATAAATACTAAAAATAATCATCCTTAAACATTAACCGATTTTATTTGCGCGCAATAAACATGAAGTTTACAAGTTGTATTAGTCTAAATTTAAATCTAATTCACTTGACAAATCCTTTACCTTTTTGTTACACATGTGCCGTGAATTAGAGCGACTATTAGCCCTTTTTAGAAGCAGATTACTCGGCCCGGCCGACTAATTTCAGGCATCACTAAAATCCATTCATCGTTGAAATTCGTTTGTTTCCAATGTAATGTGTTAGTGTCAAATGTGCCTTTGCCTAACATTTCTTCATCACAATCTGCCTTGATTAATATATAATAAAATAATTACATATTAATGTCATGCAATCTGTCCTATATAAAAATCTAAAAAGGAAAATTGTCTAATTTTTTTACCTCTCGCTAAGAGAGGTATTGGATTCATGCTAAAATTCGCATATCCAGATTTTATTGAATAAGCACGATTTAAGGTTCCTAGAACCCGATTATAACATTTTTAAAATGATGTCTGTGTGTGTGTGTGTGTGTGTATGTATGTGTGTCTGGATGTTAGAGGGACGATTCCTCAAAAACTATAAGACTTAAAAAATATTTAACTGATATTCCTGGGAAGAGCTGAAAAGGTTTTGGTAACAATTGGACAAGCGGAAGTAGTAGTTTCTTAGAAAAATTCTTCTAAATATAATTTTTTGGAAATTTTTGTTATTACAAATATTGAAGAACAAAATTCTCTATCTAATACACTTAAAATTTTTATTATATCTTGTATAGATTTAGAGATAAAGACACTATAATATATAGAATATTCTAATCGCAGAGGCTAAGGCACTAAGAAGACGACTTGACAAATTCAAATGTTTATAACATAGTTTGTAAATGACATATATCAGTGTCAAAAATCAACAGTTTTAGTGACATTCTCATAGTGTTTTCTGGGAAGTATATTTAATCTTTCTTATTATTTTATTAATGAAATATTTGAAATTATAGGTAAAATGCATATATCCATCAGAAATACCGCCAATCTGGTTAATGAATTGGAAGAATCTCCGACATATATGAACTTCCTCATACAATGAAAAATAGATATAATTAGAATTATATGTGTGCAGAAGACATGTTAAATATAATAAAAAACAATATTTGGGTAAAGTTCTGTAATTTTTTGTTATAAAACGACGGTTCGATAGCGAAGTGCAATACAATACTTTATAGCCTAATATGGAAATTTCGAGAGGTCTTGTGCTGGCCACAACAGATTTTTTTGTTTTAGTTTTCTTTTTGTTATATCAGATTTATGGTAAATAAATATTTTTTTCATATTTTGTACAATAATGTACTATTTTAATATACTCAAATACGTACAGTAATGGGTTGCTTTACAACATAGCAACCGGTACTGCATAGTAACGGTTTTGTCATTAAAATACATTTTGCCACAAGGAATTGTTTATTTTTATTTTCTATTGTTTATTTTCTAAATCGTTTTCCGTTATTTTCATCATCTAAATCCATCGTTTTGCAAATCGATCTCCAAAAATTAATTTGTTTGGAGGTTGTAAGGTACACAAAACAATAACTGTCAAGTTACTTTATTATTGAGAATCAGACTAGGTACTATGGTCCTTTAGATGTTTTTAATTCAGTATATTATGCCGCAAAAAAATCAAATTTTAATACTAATATAAAAAATCTGTTGTGGCCAGCACAAGACCTCTCGCCATTTCACGGCATATTACCCTTTTCTGGGTGTGCCAATCTGCTTTATCGCAGATATCGCCATTAAACATAAAACGTGCCATTTCCATATTAGGCTATATAAATATTGTATTGCACGTCGCTTTCGAACCGTCGTTTTTTAACAAAATCTTGCAGAAAATTACCAAATATTGTTTTTTATTACATTTAACATGTCTTCTGCACACATATAATTCTAATTATATCTATTTTTCATTGTATGAGGTAGTTTCTAAATGTCAAAGAATTTTCCATTTCATTAACCAGATTGGCGGTATTTCTGATGGATTTATGCATTTTACCACAATTTTACCTATAATTTTAAATATTTAATTAATAAAATAATAAGAAAAGTTAAATATACTTCCCAGAAAAAGCTATCAGAATGTCACTAAAACTGTTGATATTTGACAATGACATGTGTCATGTTATAAACATAAGAATTTGTCAACTGGTTTCCTCAGTGCCTTGGCCTCTGCGATTAGTTTACTCTATAAATTATAGAGTCTTTATCTCTAAATCTATACAAGATATAAATTTTTTAAGTGTATTAGATGGAGAATTTTATGTTCTTCAATATTTAATAAAAAAAACTCCCAAAAAATTATATTTAGAAGATTTTTTCTAAGAAACTACTACTTCCAGTTGTTCAATTGTTACCAAAACCTTTTCAGCTCTTCCCAGGAATGTCAGATTGAGGAAACTGCAGTTAAATATTTTTTAAGTCTTATAGTTTTTGAGGAATCGTGACTACAACATCCAGACATACATTCATACACACACACACACACACACACACACACACACACACACACACATCCACACACACAGACATCATTTTAAAAATGTTATAATCGGATTGTAGGGACCTTAAATCGTGCTTATTCAATAAAATCTGGATATGCGAATTTTAGCATGAATCCAATACCTCTCTTAGCGAGAGGTAAAAACGAAAAAATAGTGTACGCACCGCGTCAGAAAGGTGATTTTACTGTACTAGTATGGCATTAAGTACTCATCTGGTAATCTTTCACTTTTCTGAACTTGGAATGTAATGTTCTATTACTTATTAATTTACTAATCAAAACTATTTCTATACCTTATTATTGATCAAATACTAAGCCGATTAATCGTTGTTTTTTACAGACTATTCGCCAATTGATCGCCGACTAGAAAAGTGGCCGGATAGTCGACTTAACCGACTAATAGTCGATAGTCGGTACATCTCGATAGTAACGTAGCATTCTATCCTTTGATTCATTTTGTCCCAATCTGATCGCATCGCATTCGCAAATTGAAATGTGTGGGTATATTGCCAGTTTAATCTGCGGATCGCGGAAAGCTGTGCTTACATATTCATTATCCGGCACGGCACGAGCACCGGGTTCCGGAGTCGAGCATTCAGTATGTGCTGCATCAGAATTGCACGTGTCAGCAGGAAGCCAAGAAGATAACCGAACTCGTTATTTAAATTGTTTTTTTCGCTGATGCGCTCAAACAAATATGGAGAATATTATACTCATTATAATTATTTTCTTAAAAGCGGTACTTTACCAAAATAATATTTTAATAATCGAGATGGAGAAAAAATAATATAGTCCTTTTTAATCTAAAAGGAAATACTTTCCTTGTAATATCTACTTGAATTCATTATGAAGATTAAAAACCAACGCATACTAATCAATATCTTCATGAGACCTCTAACCACCATCCTGCACAAAAAGCTTGTACCATAAAAACATTGTATCAGAGAGCAACTACTTTATGTCATCCCAGTAAACATGGTTACAGTAAAGCTCAAATTAAAAGAGCGACGAAGAATAATCAACTTCAACAAGTAATTACAGATAGAAAATTATATGCCACCTTACCATTTGTTGCCAATGTTACTGACAAAATTGGCAGGATTTTAAAGAAATATGACATAAAAACATCTTTTAAATCAAGTATAAAAATCCGAGATCTTCTTGGTAACGTTAAAGATAAAGTTCCTCTACAATGTTCTGGCATATACAAGGTTCCTTGCCATTGTGGAAAAGTGTACATTGGACAAACTGGCAGAACAGTAGCTACTAGAATAAAGGAACAAAAGCGCCATATAAGACTTAATCAGCCTGATAATTCAGCGGTAGCTGAACATGCCATAAAGGAACTACACGGAGTTGATTTTGAAAATACAAAAATTTTAGCTAAGGAAAACCATTGGATTAGAAGATTGATAAGAGAAGCTATTGAAATCCAGAAGTCACCTAATAATATCAATCTTAACACAGGCTATGAACTAAATAAATCATGGTACCCTGTTATTCATTCCTAATTTTTCTTATTCATATGCATATTTAATGTTTTACCATTTATCAATGTATCTATGATTTTATATACTTGTAGTCTTGACTACATATTTATTTATGTTATTATTATAAAAACCTGAAGAAGGCAGCACCTTGCTGTCGAAACGTTGTTGTTTTTAATAAATTTATACGGAACTATACCCAAATATTGTTTAATTTTATTAATAATGAGTTCTAAAAGCATATTTCAAAATATAAGATTGTATTTATTGCATCATATGAACTTGCGTACAATCGTTTGTATACGTAATAATAGATTTGTTCGCACAACAAAATATGCAACTAAATGCCAAATTTTCAGTACGTGTGCGTAGTTTGAAACTGGTTTCAAAAGGATTGAAAATTTCTAGGTTCTGTGAACAGAATTAAAGGTTATTGTTATTACTACCATCTGGAATGAACAGAAAGGTTTTTATCTTATGTTGATTGTTGTTGTTGTTGTTGGCATTTGTCATTGTCATTTAATAAAATTACAATCTTACTTTATTGTTTAAAATTTACTTCCTACGTTTATTTTTGGTTTTCTTATATTTACACTCGAGAAGCTACATGACAATATAGCAAATATTTAGTGGTTTGGAAGAATTTATAATAAATGTTAAAATTCCTTTTCCCTCGCTTTGGCTAGTACAAGTGTATGTAGGGACATCAATGTATAGCCAGAAGTTCCAGTGCGCATGCCACAAACTAAAATTTTCTTTAGAATCCGTGGATTATTCTAACGGTTGGAAACTGGGATTGAAATATTTTGCTGAACGAACAAATGATTTTTATCAGTAGAATTAAAATTTCTGTTAAACATAATATCTTAAATATTGCACACAATTTGTATGTATATGTTCATTTCTAATCTAGTCGGTGTATTTGCTTCTTTGCTACGTTCATATACCCGTACGTATGTTTCACATACGAGTACAGTTCTGCTCCTCTTTTTAAAATAAATATGCAGATATCTTGTTTGGATTGTAGTAGGTACTTTTATACTTCATATCATATTGTGCATGTCTATTTTTAATATTTATATCCGTCTTCATAAAACTCAATATGTCATAAATTCTTGTTCTTAGCGATTGAGTGCAGGGCCGTAACTAACTATTCTTGCGCCGGAATATAAAATTGCGCCCCCCCCCCCCCCCATTTGTTGGAAATTATTATTAAAAAGTTAATTAAATAAAATGTTTTTTTATTAACCATATATCAAATATTACATTTATTTATACAATGCTTCTAAACGGGACTGTGCTCCTATAGGTAGTAATGTTGCCTAGTGCAAAATATTTATTTGAAACATGTAAATATTATTCAATTACAATTCATTTAAAAATGAAATTTATGTTGTTACTAGTTTTATTGTATTTTTGTTAAACTATTTAATAAATAATAATAAAAAATAAAGACCGTTAGTATGAACGATGATTAAGTGTGATTAACGAGCATTTGATTAGCATTGTTTTATATTTTTCAGTCGTTTATGGATTATTTCTTCAAATGAAAAACACGTGCAATTAATTTTTCTCTAATTTTTATTCGAAGTATTTTTCTCTAAAATAAAAATAATCCATAAACGATTGAGTGAGATAAAACAATGCTAATCATATTCTCGCTATTTACCCTTAATCACATGTTCATAACGGCCATAGTTTTTAATACTAATATTCTTTTAAATTAATTCTGTTCAGATCTAATGTAATGACAACATTTATAATTAATCATTAAATAGGTAAACAATTTTTTAGCGAAATATGAGAAAATTATTAGTAGTTTAAAATGGATTATGTAAAAATACAGTTCTGTAACAAAAATTTCAAAAAAGTATATATGTATGGTAAAAATATCCTTTTATTTTACATTTTATGATTTACAAATGAAAAGTAATAGAAGAATCCTTTTTAACTCTTTCTGGAGAAGCTACACACGAGCCCATGAGTGAACAATGATTTTTATTTTTATTATTAGAATTGTTTTTATAATAAATTAAAAAACTATAAAATAGTCAAAAAAGCGCAAATAAATAATATTGAAGATTATGAAAACTATTAAATAACTATAAACAAACACTAAAATAGAAAACACAACTTTACAATTAAATACACAGAACTATTCTCAAATGACATAAACAAAATGGTTGAGTACTCGTCGTGTCTTGCAATTTTATCGTAAGTTTGCAACCTACATAACTTATAAGTCCACAATTCCCTTTCCACTAACACAGGCCATTTGCTTCACAAAAAGTGTCCGTATTACGTGTCTATAGTTATATGGTCGAAGAATCGTACTGTCAAGCGGTGGGGCGCCTTACGCGCGAATTTTAAAAGTCAATGCAATACAGTGCATAGAAATACAATATTAATTCGCAAAGTGTACATTAAGAAATCTAAGAGTGTGCTTGATTTATATTTATTTATTTATTATTATTATTTTTTGGAGAATTAACAAATGAAGAATTTATTTCTGCGCCCTAGCAACATCTGCGACCGGGGCAAGTGCCCCGCTCGCCCCACCCTAGTTACGGCCCTGACTGAGTGATACGTGTTTCCTTGTATATTCGCTAGATGCACTATGTGAGAACGACCCTATTTTAGATTACTTTTTACAAACAAAATATAAGAAAAGAATGTCAAGGTGTCAAAATACAACTTCAAATTTAAAAAATTGTATTCGTTTTGATCAAGATTTAAAATAACAATAACATGAAAGAAATAATAATATATGTTATAAACATTTATGTGAGATTTTATACATATTCTTTTTAAAATGACGAGTGACGAACGGGTCGTTCTCACGTTGCGCCTCTAGCGGAAAAGGCAAGGAAACACTTATCACTTTGGACACGCATTTTACAAAGAGTGGCATAACTATATAGTGTCCCACACTCCATGTTCAGTATAGGGTCTTATGGAGTACCATGTTGCCAAATTTACTTGCTGTTAGTCTACACGATAGAAAGAGCAAAATATATACCCAAAAAGAGATGAAATATTCTGGGTACTTCATTGAATGTATTTATGACTGGTGTACTTTCAGTGTATTTAAACAAGTGGGTGAAAAGAAAAAAAAATAATAAACTGGCCAGTTTAACAATTTACAAAAAATATAAAATAATACAAACACAAAATATAAGTAGGGTATAAAAATATAACAAGCTTAGGTAAATGAAAATAATTAACATATAAACTCTATACAATCTTCCTCAACAGTATAAATTCCCTATGTTACATATTTCCATTCTACGAAAAGATAGAGCTACATGAAATAATTAAAACTATATTTTCTACAGCGCATTTTTGTAACACTATACTTGCCGATTGGAGCAGATAGATATGATGAATTGAAATCCCTAATTTTTTGTGTTTCTCCTACGATATGATTTTTTTATGTTTTATGCTATTTATGTCATCATATTATATGATGAAACTCATAAAGAGTTAAAAATATTTAGCATTATTTTTTTAATTTAATTTATATCTTCTTATTTGATAATTTACTAATATTTAGCCATGATAGAAATACTGCATATAGTTCATAAGTCTCTATTCTTTCTTTATAATCTTCCATTTGAATTTATATTTTAATCTCTAATGCATTTGATCAATATTAGTATGCCGGGCGGTTTTAAAATATTGTATTGAAATATTACTTATTACAGGTACAAATAGCTTCAGCATGTTTTTTACACCCCGGTTCCAACGCAACTTTTCGCGCACCCTGCAAATAAAACTATTTAGAACTGCAGATAAATTTCGGGTGATTCCAATAAGCCCTTGGGTAAATAAGAGACCCTCATAAAATTTAAATTGTAGTGTTAACTAATTTTGGTATAGCAATGAAAATTTATGAATGTTTCAATATTACATTACATTGAAAAATTGGCAACATGTTACAGAAAACGTTCATAAGAATAACATTCGCTATCTCTGCTACACTGAAGATAGAGTGTGGGACGCTGTATAGTATATTTTAAATCGTGAGTTAGCGGTACAACGGGGCATGAGATTATCAAAGTTTAAAAAAGTAACTAGTTTCAAAATAATGGAGTTTTAATACCAATAACCTCGTCTTAGGCAAATACTGTAGCGTTTTATATCTATCCTTATTGCGAGAGATAAACAGATGTCAACTTCTTAATTTGTTCATGATACAGGCGAATTATCGGACATATTTTTCGCAACTATTAATATGACAGTTAAAAACTGAAACAAATTTATAAATTTTTGTCACGTATAAAATCAATCAGCACTGTTACAAATATTCTTTTCATTTTATTTTATTTTAGGTACTCTTAAATCAATTACTGAGAACTGCACTGGACAGATTCCATAACTATTTCAACATTTCAGTCCTCGAAATAAAAAATAAAAGTATGGTATTTCAAAAATATGTTAATAAACTGTTTAACACGGACGCGGCAAAAATTTAGGTTCGCGCCGGTAACAACAAACCTGTAGAAAACGGAAGCGGGCGTTTGCATGTAAAAATCACATGGTGTTTGAGTAACTATGATTGGTCAAATTGCATTATAGTCAAAACAAAATCGTCAGCATGTAACTGTTCTGTCTTTACAGTAGGCGATATTAAAAGAAACTGCATTTATTGAAAATGCAATATTTGAATCAGCACCCAACGTATCTTTTAATAATACAAAATATAACATTTGATTATTACTATTGATTATTGATTATAGACTAATGGATAGCCAATTTCATGTTCTTTTCAAATTTGAATAAATATACTGTGTTCCGTTTGAAAATACAAAGTTACATATACCATTGCGTGAAAATGGAACAAACGGTAGATAAACATACATTGCAGATTTATAGACATTTTAATTTAAAATATACCTTCTTTGAATATTTTTCCATAAAATAATCGAATTAGAAAAAAATAACAGACCGATGAACCAACTTATTTTACGTAGTATTATAGAAATATAATTGTTCTAAATTATAATTAAAATTTGAAATAAAAATTATTTTCGTTTTGTAGAAGTTGGTTTTCCGCCTTATAGACGATTCCTGCAGAAGCCGGAAACCTGCTCAAACCAGAAACGATTTTTTTGGACAACCGCGATTTTGGCTTAGACAAGTTTGACTGTTCTGTGTGTCTGCTGTAAGCGGGCCACCATTGCTAACTTTCTTATTTGAAGAGTTATTACAATTTTGATGATTATAAAATATGAAATAAAATATTTAAATTTCAACTTGAAATAACTCTTTTGTTTTTAATTTTAGAGGCATAGTGATAATGAACTTTTATATTCAGATAATAAAAAATCTTTTAAATGGTACCATTTTCAATATGGCATTCCATTTAAAAAAATGTTATTTTGTTGAATAAGTCGCGTATTTGATGTTCAATTGTTTTGTATTTTCCACCGTTAAATTTGTCGTATAATATCGCCCAACTTTGTCCATTTAATCGTCTTTCTATCTCTTCAAATAAGAAAGTTAGCAATGCTGGCCCGCTTACAGCAGACACACTACATATATTTTTGTGTTGCAATAATTTTTCAAAATAAATGTTAAGTAACAACGTACGCAAATTTTAGGTGTAAACATTTTAAATATAACTTCAGAATATTGTGACATGAGCCCGATACGAGAGACACCTAACTGTTTTTCTTAATATTTGAACATTTTTAGTTTGAAATTTTTCTAAACATACCTTATTAACAGAATCTAATATCTAATAGCTCACGGCAGTAAAACTAGGGTCGTGAATTTTGTACATTAAGTTTGGTTTTGTTATGTAAAGAAAGACCGACCCCGGTAGTGTAGTTGGCAACGTAGCTCACTCACAACCCAAGGGTCATGGGTTCGAATCCCGGGTAAGGCATGGATGTGTGTGTTGTGTCCTTTCATCATCTCATCTCCATCAATGCAACGTGTTTATAAGAAAAATAAGGAAAAATTGACTCACCCCCATCAAATCATCAAAATTGTAATAACTTTGTAAGTTGAATACAATAAGAAATAAAGAAAATTGTTATGTTAAGAAAGTCTCTCTCTGTAGTGTAGTATAGTGTAACGCTGACATTGGCTGAGCAACGACGGCTCTGCACATCTTGCTAGTGTTTCACAAGACAAGATTTCTTGTCTTGCTAGGCTATTTCTTGTCTTGTCTTGCAAAACAAGACAAAGAAATTTAAATAACTCTTGTCTTGTGTTACTCTTGCAAGCAAAAATCTTGTCTTGCTTGCAAGACTCTTGCATATTTCTTGTCTTGCAATTTCATATCAATAGGAACAACATATTTAAATCGGAACGGATATTCTACTTGAAGCTGTGAAGAGATTTTCGTGAAAAAATGCATTATGCTATAATTGAAAACTTTTCAAATCTTGTATTTAACACTTTTATATTAATGAGACCGACATATTAGATTCTTGTTAATATTAGTAAACCTAAAGTGGTACGTTACTTGAAGCTCTGAACTGATTTCCTTGAAAAAATATATTAAAATATGATAAAAAAAAACTTCTCAAATTTGATTTTAAAACTCGTATATGATTTAAAATAAACATTAGATTTTGAGTATATATGATAAGTCGGATGTGGTTCTTAACTAAGAGCTCTTAACAGATTTTTTTTAAAAAAAAAACTTGATAAAATATAATACAAAATTTCTTATTAACAACTTTTCTATTTATAGGAATAACAAATTCGATTTTGTTTACAAACGATAAAGTGATATTTAACTCCAAGCTCATTGCAATTTTAAACATCGAATTAGCGGCAGGTCATGTGCTGGCCATATCAGATTTTTTATCTCTAAATCTATAAAAGATATAATAAGAAAATTTAAATCAGATTGAGTACTTAATGCTCTTTATTATTTTGTGTACTATAAATTTTCAAAATATAATATTTAGAATATTTTTTAAGAAACTACTACTTCCGGTTGTCAATTGTTACCAAAACCTTTTTAGCTTTTCCGATTAATGTCAGCTTAGCTAGAGGTAAAACCTATAATAAAATGTTGATATATTGAATTATAATATAATATTGCAAGAGTGCAAGAATGCAAGAAAATACTAAAAAATCTTGCTATTCTTGCACTTTTCTTGCAGGGCAGATTCTTGTCTTGTCTTGCAATGAACTATATAACTCTTGTCTTGTTAAGAACAAGACAAGAACAAGAAAAATGCAAGACTCTTGTGAAACACTACATCTTGCGGATTTTTTCCGTACTTATTTATTTTATTTTTTTTTTCGGAAAAATTAATAGAATAAAACAAAAAGGTAAATTCTGCAGATTTTTATTTTCTCAAGTAACTTCAAATAAGTGACGAAACCAGTTAAGAACTCATCGTCTCCTTATTTTTAATATTATATTCTTTAATACGTATATTTATCCCTAAAATTACTAGTAGGTATTTCAAATAACCTTATTGAATTTTTGTAGTACTGTCATGGTTGACTCTGATTCAAATTATTACCTACAAAAAATCTTGAAAATTAAAATCTGGCATCTCTCCATGAAATAAGAGCAAATCATATAAGAAGAGCGTTAATTCTTATTTTTGTACGAAGTGCTTACTCAACAAAGTTTTTGAGTTCTAACCAGCACTGGAAATAATATACTTTTTACCAAGAAAAACTTCTATTAAATGTTACTTTATTAAAATTCACGCAGCCACTGTGGAGCGTTCACTTTTGTGCGGCAAATAATTATTAAATCCACTGGGATATAAACTTATTTTATCATAACTGATATCCAGAACGCACCACATCATATTAGATTATTATCTTTTTATTGGAAATTTTGCATTAGAAATGACTGCTATTTCTTCATTAAAATCTTTAGGATATAAAGTGGCGTCGGTTGAATATCAAGTTAATTACGTAAACAGAACTGCTAGAGGGGTAAATGAATTTGTGTATGTATGAATGAGCAATAACCGATGCAAATTTCGATCAGTGACAAGCGATGATTACATTTCATAGAATCATGACAATGACTTTAAACCTGCAGCGGTCTGCGGTCAGAGGTGTTTGCGAATGTAAATGTCCTCCCGGAGAGATTCAATAACTATCGACCACTGTGGAAAATTGGATCCACTGCTAATTTTCATGCCTAAATTTATAATTTCGCGTCAAAACCGTCATGTACCAATTATGGTAATCTCTATGAATCCTCAAGCACAAAAAAAAATCATACGCTTTACAAGTTTTATTTTCATTTAATCTAAATACGAGTACAAAAGAATAAATTAAGGTAGTATGGTTTATAGTTTTAGAGTTTGCATTAGGTTTCCTTATAATAATAGTTATTTTGTGTATCTAGAATGGAAGTGATACTTTACCATTTAAGAAAACAATTTAAATCTATTGAAAGCCACAAACAACTTTACATTAAAGAAGTAGAACCTATTTTAATATAATAATTTAAAATACATTCGTTTATGGCAAGTCAGAAGAACAATATAACAAATCTGATGTGGCCAACACGAAACATCCCGCTATTTAATTTTTATTAATTTAAATACATACCTACCTATTTACTTACGTTGCAAATTGTTCCATTGCAGAAAACTATTGGTTTATTTACTATTTTCTTTTTAAAATGTCACTATTATTAATTTGAAGTGATTAGTTTTTTGACAGTGACATTTACTGTCAGTTACATTCATTTGAAATATGAACTGTGTAACAAAAAAATTGTGTTTATCTTAGGCTTCGCGACTGATAAAAAAAATATATTTTTAAATTTATCTGTAAAATATATAGAAAAAGTATTAATGTATTCCTGTAGAAAATTCAATAATCTTTAATTTTCATAAGACATAAAATGCGAAAAAATGGCATTTAATGGTATTTTTTGAAGAAAAACCATTATGAGATTTAGGTAAAGTGCCATTTCCGGTTACCCGATTTACACCAAAATCTAATGGCTTCTTTTCATATTAGAATAGGATAAAAATACATGGTTTCAGAATTTTCTGAATGATAGTATTTAAGTTAGAGCGAAGGCAAAATTCATACACATACAGTAAAATTTTTGAAATAAGTCCGATCAAGGCCATCTACGAACTGCATCTATGAATTAAGATTTTATGCTGTCAAATGTAGTAGTGTCGTTTACATAATTTTTATGAGGTACACAAGATATTATGTACCCTCATAAAAACTAAGTAAAAGACACTACTAAATTTGACAGCACAAAATCTTAATTCATAGATACAATTCGAAGATGGCCTTGATCGGACTTCTTTCAAAAATTTTACTGTACACACATACAGACATCATCGTGAAAATGTTAAAATTGGATTCTAGGGACCTTAAAACGTGGTCATTTACTAAATCTCGATATGTGATTTTTAGCACGATCCTTATCCCTCCCTTACCTAGGGTAGCGGGAGGTAAAAATACAATTTGATATATACAATACATAAATATTATAAAAACATGTTATACAATTTTAAACAAAATTTTAAGAGTGCCTGTTTGAAAAATGTCGATTATATAACCTTAAACCGTATAAAAAAATGCTTAAAAAGATATCTTTTTATTTTCCCTGTAATATTATGACAAATTTTCCACGGAAGCTTTTAGATCATTGAATAAATTTAAATTTAAGGAATTTTGCTAAGACCTGGCTAATCTAAATCTATGGGTATTGGATATCAAAGTAAAATTATTTATGTTATTGTGAATAAAAGAATGTAGTAAATAAATAAATATGGAAGCGGCATAATTTTCAATTTTTTGAAAAGTGGTTGGCCATGCTCCCTTGCTCCAACAAGATTATTCTAACTGCCTGCTTTTGTAATTGTAATGTAAATAACAAATTATTGATTTGTAACATACCATGTAAATAATATTTTATTATGTATGTATTATGTAAAGTGACGAGGAAAATATTTTTTGGAAATAGTGTTTGAGAAAGTATAGTCTAAAACTCTAAATATACTACTTTCTACGTCCGTTCAAAAAATTTTGCTTAAAATAAAATCTTGCTCTAAATGATTATTTTCTTTTAGTTAGCCGTCCTAGACCCGTTTCCTAGGTCAGCGATCCTTAAACTATGGGTCGTAACAAAAACTGAAATGTGTGTATATTATTTTGTATGTACGTATACGTTAAAATAATATTTTTATTTCTGTTACATTTGAGTTGTTAAATTATTTAAATATATGATCTTGACATCGACATCCATAAGTAAGTATTTATGTTATAATTATTAAATTAACAAACATGTTATGGGTTACAATTTATTGGGTTTCGAAGCCAACGGAAAAGTTTAAGTCCAATTTTGAATGAAACTTAATCCAGTTTCTTTTCAGTTGGCAATACAGACAGACTCCAACGTTATGTTTGCATAATACGGTTAACCATTTAATAATTTACTGCAAAATGTGTGACTTACAACATAAATCTAATTTTCGTCAACATTGGACTTCACACATTTTGTCTCTGGAGTACAGATATGCAACTGATATATCGAAATTGAATAATGGAATAATGTAACACTTCAATGTAATATTTGAGAATTGAGATGATCGGCATCAAACCGAACTACATAATAAAGATCCCAAATGGAATTGCATAACTTGATTTTGAAAAACATAACTACGTGAAAATTAAATCGACGCTTAATATCATTTCATCCTTCTCAACAAAATAGTATAAAATCTAAATTAGGAGTCAAATTACATTATCCGTAATTTTAAATTTCGAAAGAAAGTTAATGGATAAACACTTATTAGTAGGTACCTATTCCTATTTATAAAAAGAAATGAAAGAAAAAGTTTTGCTTCGAGACGAAAGGTTTCGCTTCAAAATAAAAGATTTTATTTTTAGTATTTATAAAAAGAAGCATTTGCTTAAAAACTGAAGGATTTGCTTCCAAAATATGTATCTAGTTCACATGTAACTTTTTTTCAAGAATCTCACTTTTTTCATTAGTTTGTTTTTATAAGCTAAACTTTCATTTTGAGTATGCGGTTACAGTGGTACGTTTGCTATTCTGAAGTATGTATGCAGAGTAAAATATCCCAGTATTCCAAAAGTTATAATGGGCTACTTGCGTACCTTTTTTTTATTTCATATTTTTGAAGAGCAGGTAAAAACTTGCTACCCCTATTTTTTCTTTTGACAAAATTTTTATTAATTATCCAGAAAATAAATAATGAAATTTGATTATTTGAATTACCGCCATGTATGACGTATAATTACGCCGCACCAATGAGTGATCGTAAAGCAATAGCGTTTGTTTGTACGGGTAATGTAGATTTCCTGTTTGACGTTTCAACAATAGTTTGAAGGTTAGTATTTTAGTTTGTTTTTTTCGTATCGATAATTTAAATTACATGTAACTACCTATGTGTTTATTTGTGAAGTAATTAATATATTTGAGAGCCCAGAGAGAGTAAAATGTCAAATTCAAATTAAAACTTTCTCGCACGCAATGCCATCTATAAGTTACATACTTAAACATGGTTCTCTTTCTCGGTTCAATATAATGACGTCACAGAAAATTTTCTTTCTTAATTTACTAAAAAACAAATAACTTTTTTAAAATAAAATTTATATTTTTATATATGTTTTTAACATAACATTACGTACATAGTGATAGAAATCGGATTTTCAGTACCATGCAAGTAGCCCATTGCATATGAAGTGTAAAGCTTCATTTCCACCGATTGTCCTAATGCGTAAGAGCTATAATTAATGCTTAAGAATTAAGAGTAATGCGTAAGAACAAAAGATTGCAAACTTCTAACCTGAACTGTCAACTGTCAATCTATTATATAATTATTAAATTTTTAATTTTTCAGTATGGATATAGATACAGAAAATTATATATATCACATATTTCAAAAAAAGAAGAATTGCTGCTGCAATTTCAGTCTGCTAGACAACAAGTGATAAGGGAAAAAATTGTGACATTTCTGTTATTAGTCACTAAACAAAATAGCTGGAAATGGTAAATTGTCATAATGTATTAAGTCTTATGCACTAATCATTATGCATTAAGCAGTAAAACAGTCGGTGGAAATGAGGCTTTACACAAGATAGTTAAGTACCTAGGAGATGCAGATTTTCAAGATTATGAAGAGAAAGAAGAACAGGACTTGCTACATACAGCGGAAGATGCTATTTTCATGAGTGACAATTTCACTACCCTCCTGTTCACTTTCTGTGTCAGACATTTTAAATTTTATCTTAACTTTCAACTAACCAAAAAAATACACTGCACAAATATCAATAAGTTAATTATTATGCAATTCTTACTACACCGCCGATAGCTAGATAGCCTATATACTGACGTGTGCACGTACCGATATGTTGCTAGAAGCTAGGGCACAAATGTTTCTGCCCCGGTCTCCCACTATTTTTACTCGAATTTTGACCAATAGCAGCGTAGCGCGCGAAGCTGCATATGACTGCATTAAGCCTGTTCCGGGCACAGCCCAATTTAAACGAAGATGTCCGAGTATGTCCGGCATTTTCCGAGGTAATCTGTTATTGTTGAATTGTAATCGTCTAGTACTCATTTAATTACGAAGATGGCTTCTGTATCTTAAAGATTAAATAATTTAATATACTCTTTTTACTTTTTTAAATTTTTGTGCCCTACCATACAAAGATATCACCAGCCGCCACTGCTTGCTAATCACACACGCGTTAAGTTTGAACTTGTAACATGTAAATCGCAAATCTTTACTTTTTTCTGAAGTATTTCCTCGCAAGGAAAAGGTAAAGATTATGAATACGGATTAAAGCAAAACCTTATACTTCATCTTATACTTCTAAATAATAAGAAATAAAAATTACAGAAGTAGATGATTGAGAATTTAATAAATTAATTTTATTAATTAAGAATAAAACGATAATAAATATTTTAAATTCAAAAAACAGTTAATCAATAGTATATGAGTAAATGCTTTCATTCGAAGGGGTTGTTGCTGTTATTCTATTTATTGATGATGACTACATAACGCCTGTGCTAATTTCCATGCGTTGATTATTAATTTGATGTCAAAAACGTCAAGCGTCAATTATGGTAATCACCAAAGCCGACCATCGCCACTGACAGAATGTCTATATAGCGAAAAATTCATTACACGTATTATATTTTCATTTTACAATCAACAGTCAGTCATTTGTTATGTGCTGACGTCTACCTGCCGGTATTATATTGAGAGACATTATCACTCAACGCAACGCACCACTTCAGTTATTTCTCTTTGTTACAGAAAATATCAAAAAAGGATACAGTTAATATTAATGCTATATTAAATTTTCAGAAATTTATTTTTATCTTCAGGAAGTATTGATTCAGAAAAAGGATATTTGTACGTCTCTTTTAAAATGAATGAAATCATATTATGGAAATAATATGTTCAGTTCAATTAATGTTTCCTTCAATCAAGTTTTGCAAATGTAAGTAAAAGAAAAATATCATCTTTTTATTAATTGCTGAGAGTGTTGAACAGATATCGGTAATAACGTTATATATATTTACATCCCGCTTTCATGGCTAGGGCATTGTATGTGTTTCAGCTCTGAATTTTTACATTAATCAGTACATTTGGTTGAGATACTAAAAAAAAAAATTCTATACATATTGCCATTCTAAACTCTAAACTCACATAACATG
The DNA here is from genome assembly GCA_943142095.1 of Ophonus ardosiacus. Classification (NCBI taxonomy): domain Eukaryota; kingdom Metazoa; phylum Arthropoda; class Insecta; order Coleoptera; family Carabidae; genus Ophonus; species Ophonus ardosiacus. The sequence goes on along the minus strand of OW964830.1, from coordinate 17,630,958 downwards.
TTTATCAGACATTGCCTGTCGGACCAGAGCTGGGCAGTAACTAGTTACTTTAGTAACTTAGTTACTAACTAGTTACTTTTACGTAACTTGTAACGTAACTTAGTTACTTTTTAAAATATGGTAACTGTAACTGTAACTTAACTTGCTGCGGTAAAGTAGTTGGTAACTTTCCGGTTTTTAGTTACTAGTTACTTGAGTAACTTAAGTTACTAGAATGTAACTTAAGTTAGTCAAAGTAACTTAAAAAGTGGAATGTAACTTAGTCATAAAAAGTAACGGGGGGATTTAAATTTCTAAGAAATATTTTGTTGAGGCTGATGCCTTTTTTAGAAACACTAACTAAAACTGTTTTGTTTTAAATAAATGTATGTAATAAATAAATTCAATATTATTGTTGATTGATTTCAAGCCATAATAGATATTAAAATAATTACATTCATTAATAATAGAGTTTTTGAACGGTAAACAGAAAAACTAAAAATAACACATTATTTTAACTTTTAATTCTAGAATTAAAAAGTCACTAAATGTTAAATTTGACTTATAAAATATATTATTTTCAAATATTTTCCTCGCTTACAAATGATACGTTTTAATAAATTATAATTAAGCTGCCACTAAATCATCAAAATTATTCCAATTTTCAGGTTATACAAAATATAGTGTATTTTGTTCGTTGTTCTAAAGGTTGCAAGACTTGAATTCGTCTCATTTTTGCAAATTCCCTTCTCACAAGATAAAATGTCACTTTTAATTTTTATGTTATATTATAATGTAGGACCGCAGGGCCTTTTTATCAGATTTTTGGGCCCTAGGCCAAATATTTTTTCGGGCCCCCCTCCCTCTTTATAGTAAAAAAACAAGTACGTACAAATATTTGTATAATTATAATGTAAGTTTATTTATTAAAGAAAAAAATAAAATTGCCTGCTGAGAGAAAAGCTGATCAATTATACAGTACCGCATGCTCGATTCTAGTTTGAGGTGAAATTTTAGCGTAATATTTTGTTACTCCTTTCTAGGGACGGTTGGCGATTTTGTCGGTTCTCGGGAATATGTTATTAGCGTAGCGGGGCCCCAAATATTTATAAAAAGATACTTTTTCATCAAATTTTCTTAGATATGTGAGCGCGGGGCCTCAGATTGAAAATCGACGTCTGATCCGAGGTTTCCAATAAATTAATCATTATCCACTAATAAGTCTAGGTAGGAAATAATGTCTGCATGTTTTATACATTATAATGGTCATGTCATGTTAGAATGAAAGTAGATTCTTTATATCTTGGTATAAGAAATCAAAATTGAAAAATAAATTAATAAATTTTAAAAAAATCACAGCAACCGGGCCCTGCGGGCCCCTTGTCAAAGCGGGCCCTAGGCCGTAGCCTCGTGGGCCTAGGCGGCAATAAGGCCCTGTAGGTCCGTTAACATTAACAATAATAATCTGATTGGGTGTTGCCAAGCAATAACGTTAAAATTTAGGTTAACGTAGTTAGCGCAAAAACTCCCTGATATGTATCCTACACAATAACTAAGTCAACAGTCTAAGTCTACACTTCACGCCATTAAAAGTAGTTAGAAAGTAACTCAAAGTAACTAAGTTACTTTTAAATAACTTAGTAAATAACTTAGTTCTTTCACCAAAGTAACTGGAACTTAAGTAACTTAGTTACTTTTTTTTGGAGGTAACTGTAACTGTAACTAGTTACATTTTAAAAGTAACTTGCCCAGCTCTGTAGTCGGACACTCTCAATGAGAAAAATGCACTATAGGGATCTATTGTGAGAAACAAATAATCTGAAAAAGAATTACTTCTCCTGGTATCAGGCGCATTAATTTGTACTACATTTCAATGTTTTTAATAATTATAAAATTGAATTTTAAAAAGTGTGGTAGTCAGACATTCAAAAATTATGAAGACTGAAAATATTATATGCCTCCATGGATTTTATTCTTAAGACTTAATGTATAATATGAATATATTCTACTTTTTACCGTCCGTTACCTTTAGTTAAGGAAGGTATTGTCTTTAGTCAAAAAATTCGTTGGTGAGTTTTAATGAATAAGCACGTTTTAGGGTCCGTAGAATACGATTTTACTAGTTTTACGATGATGTCTGTATCTCTCTCTCTCTCTCTCTCTCTCTCTCTCTCTCTGTGTGTGTGTGTGTGTGTGTGTGTGTGTGTGTGTGACAAAAATTTCTCCGACGATAACTCACACTATAATTCATAATTCTTATAATAAATATTTAACTGCACTTTTGTCGTTGAAATAAATACATTCTTAAAGTGTATATTTTTTTATCTTCGAATCTTTTTTAAAATTTTCCTTCTCGTAAAAAAGTTACTCACTTGTTAATAAATAACTATTTTGTTTCTGGCACCCCCTAATAAACTTTTCTAACTTCGCCTATGCTTTTATCATAGATTAATGTTTCATACGTCTGAATCTCGAGAGAACAGCAACAGCGTTTCCCAAACTTTTTGCCGCACGACCCAACATATTTGTCTATTATGGTACCGTAATCCACATGTTTATAATAAAAATCTGGTAGATTGGAAATGGAGTTTCTGTTTTAATAAACAAATTTATATTACTCTGAGTTTACTGATCTGATTAAGTCAGATTTTAGTAATGACAATGGCCCGTATTTCGAGCGCTTTTTTTTTAATAGAAGCGTTTTTATGAAGCACATTCCTCATAAGAATATAAGGTAAAAGCGCACTCCATAAAAGCTCTTTTATTATAAAAGTTTGCTTGGAATATCGGCAAATTCAAATATAAGTAAATATTCCGTAGAGAATCTTAACCAAATGTTATTTGTCACTCATAATTTGCTCTATAGAATGAAATACAATAAATAACTTATTTCAAATTATCAAAACCACAATCAGTTATTCATTGCAATTAAACATATACATACAAACATGACATTAAAATGATTTACTAATTAACAATAAATATGAGTGATATTATATGAATACGTGAGTTGTTATAACAATGTCAATGAGTAATTCATATGTAAATTAATTGATCATTTTTAACAAACGGGAAACATAATAAACATTTTCCGCGAAAAATTATAAAATTACGCTATCAACGCAAAAAAACTTGTTTACGCATTAAACACAAATGAGGATGTAAAACAATAAAGCGAAGTTAAAAACAAATTTTTATATTATGTATATGAAAATAATATTAACTTGAAAAACATTAGAAGATTAAAGCTGCAAATACTAAATGCAAGTTAACAGAATGTAACTGACTGTTTAAATAATTTTTGTCGAGGAAGATAAACCACATTGAATTGGAAAATATGTATTAAAATTTTGAATGAAAAATTGACATTCAGAGGCGTAAATAGCCTATGGCCGTTATGGCCGCGGCCATAGGCGCCTTATTGGAAAGTCGCGAAAATGATTAAATTGCGATTGATATTGTGACAGAATTTTGAATTACATGTCATATTTTCTATTTCGACTGTACTCAACATAGTTCCCCGTATGAGCTATGTCCCATGCTAACTTCAAACTGTATTTTATAACGCAATACGCATGCGTCAGTTTGAATAGCTGTCACATTTCTAGCGGTAAATACGAAAAGTGACAGCTATTCAAACTGGCGCATGCGCACTGTATTGTGAAATTTATGGATTGGTTTGCGGGTTGCGTCGAATTTGTTGCCATTTTGTATTTACCGCTAGATAAAAATGTCAACTATTCAAACTGACGCATGCGTATTGCGTTAAACAATACAGTGTGAAGTTAGCATGGGACAGAGCTTAAGATCGAGTTTGAAGTAAGTAAGGGACAAAACATATGATTTTAACTAAGAGTTAAACAAAACTGAAACAAAATGAACTGACAAATGACAGATTTATCATTGCTGTTAACAAAACGATGCAATATTGTTTACCTAAGGCCCAATATTTTCATCTCTGCCGATTAAGTTAACTGTCGGGGTCTAAAAATTAAAATTTTAACCAGAGATTGAAAAACCGGCCCTTCGTTGTCTAAGTTAATTAATTAATTAATTAATTAATAATAACAATAATATATCATCACGGCATATTACCCATTTCTGGGTGTGCCAATCTGTATTAATTAATTCTTTAATATACGAGTTACATATTGTATTATGCGAATATGCTTATATGTTTAATAAATGTAAGTTTTTTTTTTACCATGCTTGAATACTATTAAATCTAGATCTTATTATTTTACATGCGTGTACTTATAAAAGGCGCATTTTTGGTGGCTGGCCATAGGCGCCTTAATTGCTAGTTACGCCTCTGTTGACATTTAACAATTATTGCTTGCCAAGGCCAACAAAATCACAAAACTGCTCGCGTCCTATACATAATATTATTTTATAGGAAACTTTCTGTAGGTATGGAATTTATATGCGGTATTATACATCACCAGGTTCGAACTGCAGTTAAAATGGAACCCAGCCCTGCATACTGATACTTATTCCACCATAACTAAATTAGAGCGAATGGGATTCTGTGACAATTTATTAAATTTTATATTCTCCTATATACATGATAGAAGTGAGTATGTTTGTATGGAAGGCCATCGTTCAAGGTCATTCACTCCCACTTCAGGTATACCTCCAGGTTCTAAAAGCTAATTGTTTGCTGATGACCTAAAAATATTTCATAAAATTACAAATATCAGTAACTGTCTTCTATTACAATCTGTTCTCAACAATACACTCCAAGAAATTCTGTTTAATATAAACAATAAAGGTGGTGTATACAGGGTGTCTCAATAAGCTTGCTCACTATTGGTAACTTTTCTATCTGAAGAGATACGAGGTTGGTTAAATTAGCAAAATTGTGCCATTTTATATTAGAAAATTGGTCTTGTAGACAAAATAAAAATTGTGTCAGCGGTTCCCAAAATTTGGGAAAAAATATATATTTTTTAAATGGAACTATATATTTTTTATTATCTTATTGGAAAGAGTATTTTTTTCTCTTTCCAATAAGGTAATGTTGTTTATGTACAATTTTTTCAAGTAAACGAGTTATTTGCTGTTAAAAATTTAAATTTTGTAAACTATTTTATTAGTTTTTTAGTCAAGTAAGCCATGGAAACAATTGATTCTTTGTTTGTTTGACGTTTAATAATTTCTCCCGTAAAGTTCTCTGTGTTTAATAATGTTTAATAACTTTATAAATGAAGAAAAGTTAGATATGATCTTGCTATATGGAAAGTTATATCTAGACACCAGTTACGTAGAACGGTCGGCTCTCTTTCCAAAAGAGTTTAAATGTGCGAAAGAAATAATGGCTTTCAATTTGAATATTTTCTTTGTTTTGTTATTACTGTAAAATAAATTAATAAAATAATAATTTTATAAAAGACAATTGTTTCCATAGTTTACTTGACCTAAACTAATAAAAGATAATTTTTATCTTTAAACATAAATAACTCGTTTATTTGAAAAAATCGTACATAAACAACATTACCTTATTGGAAAGAGAAAAAAATACTTTTTCTAATAAGATAATAAAAAATAAATAGTTCCATTTAAAAAATATATATTCTGTTCCAAATTTTGGGAACCGCTGACACAATTTTTATTTTGTCTACATGACCAATTTTCTAATATAAAATGGCACAATTTTGCTAATTTAACCAACCTCGTATCTCTTCAAATAAAAAAGTTACCAATAGTGAGCAAGCTTATTGAGACACCCTGTATAGGTCCAAACCAAGTTGTTTAAATTTAACCAATTACAAATTTGGTGTAAATGTACACGTTGAAATGGTTTCAAATTGAATACGAATATTTCGTAACATAGTACCAACTAATGTATTTTAACCATGCAATGATGTTACGAGATATATACATATACATATGTAATTATGTTTTATAAATAAATAAAAACAATGGGTGAGATTCAGTGGGTTGTATTAGCGTGTTTTAAGCTAAAACAATCCTTTGTCAAAAATATTTTGGCAATTTTGTAATACCTGTCAGAAAAAAGTGAGAGACCAAAGGATCAAATAAAGAAAAAAATATTATTAATAGAAGTAAGAAAGCCATACAATTACGATAAAAAAAGGACAAATATCAAAACTGATCAAAACGGGGAGTGAGATATTTTAAAATTCATTAACATTCAGGTATGAAATTTGACACATAAAATTTGACATATTTCTAACCTAATGTTGCTATTTTTTTGCAAGTTTCCTTTTACACATTCCATTTACAATTATACTTCTTCATTTGAATAAAGGATATCTGTATTACTTTTCCCTGCGGTAAAATTTCTATATCACAACTGAATCTCATTGATAGATTTGGGAAATATTACAATGTTGCCATATACTTAAAACAAGCTTTAATACAGACTTTAATACAACCCACTGAATTCCATCCAATATGTTCAAAGATCTCGCTTACGGAATGCATTTTACATAAAATAAATTAGAATTATCAGGTAATGGGAAATCTTCATTCCTGTTGCATTCGTTTATGAAAAATTTTTGTATTTCACTTTAAATGTTAGTTTGTACATTATCATTTAATACATAAAACACAGAAATATACAAGCGAACACTTGCAAATATCACAACAAACTAACTACCGTACGACTTTTAACTTGTTTTATTAAGAACACGATAGCACTGATCAGAGTGAAGAATTAATTTTTCCTACAACTCTTAAAAAAACTTAACATTTCTTAATTGTTTTCGAAACGCAACACCAATGTTACCTGGGCAATGTGCGGAAAAGTATTTTGCGCACTAGGGCAACAAACAGTTTTATTCACTATCACAAGATTGGATAAAAAATACACTATTATTTAAATCGATTGTAAGTAATTTGATATTTATTTCTTAGCCCAGGCAAATTAAACTTTTGCTTCCCGAAAAATATTACAAAGCTGGAAATGATTTTAATCCACTTTGAGCATCCCAAATAAGAGTCATATGAGTTTGCGACAGTTTATGAGGTGAGCTTAACTTTTGGGAGCCGAAAAACCACGAAATTTTGGGACATTTTTCAGTTTTTCGCTTATAACTGGAGAACGGTGCATCTTATAGAAAATTTTATTCTGTCTAAAATTAAAAAGCTCAAATTTTGCTCTTAATAAATTTGGTTCAGCGGTTTAGCCACAATCGATCGTCAAAAATCAGCAATTTTTACCAATTTGGTTGAAAAGTGGGTTATGCTCATTTTCACACGCCTGTAACTCAAAAATGGCTCCTTCATATAAAAAAGTCAAATTATAAATGTTTTTAAAATTTACTCATACTTACACTTATGATACACAAAAAAAAAACGAAAGAAGTCGTAGCGCTGAATTTCCGATAGGAGCTACTTTTGAAGTTAAAAGACTTTTGAACCCCAAATCATCCACATTCGTCCAGTTATTATTTAAAGGTAAATTAGTTGCCTAGTTAGTTTTAATGTTAATTCAGCATTTGGTGCTGTTTGAAGAAATGTATATTATTATTGAAGGGTCTCCTTATAATTTATTGTGGTTTCAAATTGGCACTCGGTTGTCCCCTTTTTGGCCATGGAGGCATTCTGTTTTATTAGGAGAGCCAAACGACGGGCCACCTACCACTATCAGAAAATAATTTCAATTTGACATGTTTGCCTTCTACTGAAGCGGCTGCTCACCAGCACTCCCCCCAGGGGGCATGTATGGAAAAATAACATTCTTGATCCACAGCAGAGGGGATGGAAGACCACCAAAGACGTTCTAATTCTAATTCCAAAAGCCCAACCCCCAGCGCCCCAGAAACTATTAAATATCATATCCTGCATTTGCACAGAAGGATGCCAAACTGCTTGTTCCTGCAGAAAAGCTGGCATCAAATGCTCCGCCATATGTGCCCACTGCAAAGGACACGCATGCAGGAATTCCCTTACTGAAGATGACGTGTTACTTGAGGCCGCTCCGGACGACGAAGAAATCGACATAGTTGAAAAAGGAACTGAGCAGGATCCCTTCTCTGACGAAGGCGAAAAACTAGAAATCGATTTTTCCTTCCACAAACAATCTTCACCAAAATGAAGAAGAACATCGAAACAAAGAAAATGATTAGAATAGGGATTATGTTTTTCGGAAATATATTAATCAATTTAAACTACATAATCATTATTGCGTACATTAATAATTTGATTGTTAAATTCAATCTAATTTTATTTTATTTCACTGAAATATTACCTCATGAAAAACTCAGTACTGATTAATTAATTAACTTTTTTGTTATTGAAGTACTTTTTCCTTTAATACAACTTTTTTGATGATATGGCTTTCTCATTTTTGAAACTTTTTATTATCATTTGGACTGCCATGGTAATTTTATTCGTCTGAAAAGTAGACCTTTATGAAATTGCCTTTACATTCGAATAACTGGACGAATGTGGATGATTTGGGGTTCAAAAGTCTTTTAACTTCAAAAATAGCTCTTAGCGGAAATTCAGCGCTACGACTACTTTCGGTTTTTTTGGGTATCTGTATGCAGGAATGAGTGAATTTTAAAAACAACTTCCATAATTTGGCATTTTTTATATGAAGTAGCCGATTTTGAGTTAAAGGCGTGTAAACATGAGCATAACCCAGTTTTCAGCCAAGTTGGTAAAAATTGCAGATTTTTGACTATCGATTGTGGCTAAACCGCTAAACAGAATTTGACGTTTAAAAGCTCTTTAGGAATATTGGAATAATTTTACTTATATTAATTAATTCATTTTACTTTAATATTATAGAACAGTTGTAGAAAAAATATTGTGTGTACCGCGAGTGCAAAATGACATTGCCGCTCTCGCATCATTAAAGCTCTCAGGTGCGCTTCGAGCTTCAAACTTCATGCTCGTGCGACAATGTAGCATTTTACACCATTAGTACACAAATAATTACCTATTCTTTAAATTATTATTATAAATAGTGTAAAAATTTTATAAATTATTTATCATTACAATTTTTACTACTTTTTATTCTGTGTTGGGTTTTACACTAATATTATTTCACCACCTACCAATTCGCATTGAATAATGATTTATTATGTAACATCGACAAATGTTGTGTGATGACCATTAGCAGGAAAATGTTTAGTATAGTATTCAATTATACCATGAATGATCAAATGTTGAATAGAAAAACAATAGCGAAAGACTTGCGACTTGGGTTTAAACTTCAACAATAAGCTCCAATTTACACATCACTTAGAGATGCTAATATTGTAAATCATATACAGGCTGGTTGATTTTTCATTGTCCAGCTTATATCTTCTGAAATATTAAAGATACAAAGAAAAAGTTATATACAAAAGTTGTTTAATACAACTTGATCTATAATTTTCCAAGACCTAACAATTTTTTGGAAAAATGTTTAACTTTAATCTTTTAAATGGAACATCCGGTATATTTTGACAGAATAAGATTCTTAATAAATTTCTCTTTACAATGATGTGTAACAAGTAAGGATTTACCTTTAAATTATGTCCTATAAAGCAAATAGAAATATGATAAAAGCAGGCTATGATATTCTATTGTTTATACCTGTATCTTCTGTCACACATGAACATTGGCTACGTAGGGGTTTTCCTTTGAATAAAATTATGTCTAATAAAGCAAGTAATAGAATTACTAGCACTGATGATTTACAAAATTATTAATACTTTTATTTAAATATCAAGTAGCAATCTGTGACATATGTTACTGGTATAAACAATAGAATATCACAGCCTACTTTTGTCGTATTTCTATTTGCTTTATTAGACATAATTTAAAGGTAAACCCATACTTGTTACACATCGTTGTAAAAAGAAATTTATTTAGAATTTTGTTCCCTAAAAATATACAGGCTGTTCCATTTAAAAAATCAAAGTTAAATATTTTGCTGGAAAATTGGTAAGCCTTGGAAAATAATTGTTTATGCTAAATTATAAACCAGGTTGTATCAAATAACTTTTCTATACAACTTTTTCTTGTATCTTTAATATTTCAGAAGATATAAGCTGGACAATGAAAAATCAACCATCCTGTAGAATGTTAGGCTTTGTGCTCCGCTCATCATATAACTTTAAAAATGTAAACACCGTATTATGCTTATACTTTTTATTTGTCCGTTCAAAACTGGAGTATGGATATATAGTATGGAATCTATGCAAATCGTACAAAAAATTGAAAGTGTCCAAAAAAAAAAATCTGTAATTTACTTCATTACCCTTTGTACTGCGCATGACCGCAAATGAAATATGAAGATCTGGTAACCATCTTTGATCTCGAAACCTTAATAATACGGCGCAACAAATGTCAATTACTATTTTTATATAAATTAATTAACAATTTAATTAGCAGCCCTTCACTTTCAGCTGAACTCAATTTTCAAACACAGCCATGTAATAGTCGTTCAACTATATTGTTTCTCTGTGATCTCTCACGAACAAATTGTCACTACTCTAGTCCAATTAACTCTATATGCCGATTATTCAATAAATTTAGCATTGACTTACGCAATCCTTCTCTGAATTCAGTGGCAAAATTGATAAATGTTTGAGAAATCACTTAAATAATTAGTTGAGTTATACATCTATTTCATGTACAGGGTGGAACAAATTCGAGCTCCTTATATGAAAAACGTTCTTATTATGCACGCAACAGAAAATTGATGTAGGTCTTTTGTTTTTTAGCTACAGGCTAAACTTGTTTTTCGCTTCTTTTGAAAATACCTCATATCTCGCTTATTATAAAAGATAAAGAAAAATGTTTAGATAATTTTTATACAGTTTTTTACGCAGAAAAACGTGATGTAATTAGATTTTTTCAAAACTTAATGAATCTCGAGATATAATAGAAACATCATATTTTTTAAATGGGAACAGTTTGAAATAGTCTCATTTTTTTACTTATCTAATAAGCTTTTCAATGATGTATAACAAGTCTACATTTTTTTGTTTTAAACATAAATAAAACTTGAATTCTTAATTTTTGGGGTGAAAAAAAATGAAATTTGTTAAGAAAAAAATGAAAAAATCAATTACAAATCATCATTTGTTTATTTTAATTATATATCTATTAATTATATTCTAAAATTTATTTTTGATCATTTATTTTCGGATTAGTTCATATTTTTTATCGGCATTGTAGTTGGCTTTGACACGGTTTCAAAATTGTGGAAAATATGCTCTCTAAAGTATATAAATTAGGAAAAGGAATAAAAATAATGAAAATAACATTAAAAATAAACAAACCATGATCTTTAATTGATTTTATAATTTTCCTTTTTTTCACCTCAAATATTTAATATTTCAAGTTTTATTCGTGTTTAAAACAAGAGAATGTAGACTTGTTATATATCGTTGAAAAGCTTATAAAATATGTAAAAGATGAGACTATTTTCAACATATTACCTAAACATTTTTTCCGTATCTCTCATATTAAGCGAGATATGAGGTATTTTCAAAATAAGTAAAATATATAGCTCAAAAACAAAAGACGATCGAAAATTCCTGTGGTGCCTATTAAAGTTGTATCATAAAGTTGGTCCATAAAGACCTACATCAATTTGCTGTAGCATGCTTAATAAGAAAGTTTTTCATATAAGGAACTCGAATTTGTTTCACCTGTACATATGTATACATTTTTCTTATATTTTTGTATGTATTGTTTGTATATTCCATTCAAATATTATTCTGTAATTGGGAATTATTTCCTGTTGGGTGATAAGTTAATAACACGGTTTCGCACTGCACGAGATTTTCTAGAAACCTAACTATCCTGTTAGGCTGGGTACACACATGTACAAATTATCGTAATAGAACACCGTCGCGTAACAATTTTTAGCCACGCGTCGACGTCACAGTATTTTTTAGTGTCTAACCGTAACGTAACCTCGCCACGTATCAGATACTCGAACATTTCTACGTTCCATGTCAATAATTTGTTTCTGACTTGTCCACACAACAAGGGATGTAACATGAGCGCGTAACATTTCTTTGATGCTACGCTAGAAAACCGACAGCGGGTGGAATGCTGTTCTGTTACGATGTTACGGTGTTACGCTGTTACGATGTGCCGTGCACACTGTTACGCGTTTAAGTAACTCGACGGTATTCTGTTACGGTAATTTGTACATGTGTGTACCCAGCCTTAAACAATAATTGAGTATAGTCTGTTCGTTCCTAGCTGAAACAAGCCGATATTTTATTACCCCAATAGATATTACCACAAACAAATAGAAAATCATCAGGTAGTGTGGAACAGGGACGTATTCGAAATCTGCATAAGTAAGGGATAATGTCATTATTACAAGTATACAGTTATACTCGTCATAAAATAATCAAATAATGGCAACTTTCTTTCACACTTTTTACAGGCTTAGGACTGTCAGGGAAATATATACAATTTTTTTTTTTTTGCTATAAATTTCGGTGTCACAGGTATTGACTTCGTCACTAACACTGGCAGAAGCATTGTCGACATCCCAGGCCCTCCATATTTAAAATTTCACTTACAACCGCTACTAACTAATGTTACATGTAAACTGAGTTAAGACGAAAGAAAACCGGGATTATAAAGGAACGAAATTCAATCAAGGGTGACTTAAATGAATAGTAGATTAAATAATTCCTAGAAAACGTCTTTCAAGGTAATTCTTAATTATACCTATTCAATGATAATACCTAGCTGTAAATACATTTCAAAATAATTTCAAAAAATTCTCTTAAAAATTTACAAACGCATATATCAAAACGAACTGAATACAATCCTTGTTCAACACTCCATTTACAACTGACCGCCGTTTGATGAACAATGGCTCAAGAAAGTGGTTTATGGTTTGTGGTAATAACTATTGGGGTAATAAATTATCGGTTTGTTTTAGCTAGGAGCGAACAGACTTTACTGATTAGGTACTGGTTTTGTAAGCACTATACTTACGATATTAATGAAATGAGCATGATATCAACCATCGCCTTAAAATTGGTATTTCAATCTAGGATGGTAAAACTAGCTGTCACTGTGGTATTCAAATTAAACTGAATTTGTCCCTTTTGTTATTAGCCCTTAATGAACATTTCACGTGTCAATCCTGCTTATTATTCACGCTGATTTTAATTAACCTGCTGCATGAGCGGCTCAATGGCAAACATTTTCAAACTAATCATTTTATCACAATTATTAAATAGCGAGCATAAACCGGGTTTAAATAATGTATAGCCCATAAGCATAGCGGATTCTGTGGTCTCCAGCTACGGTAAAGTGTTCTCCAACTCTCTGCTAATGCTTTTAATCTGATTGCAAGTGTTCGTCTGCGAATGGCGACTTGTTAATATTTCACTATTTGGACGTTAATGCGACTTCGTTATCTATTTTGATAATTAATATGATTTCAAAACCAACTATTCTCTTTAAAACAAATACTTATTTATTCCCGTTTGTTGGTTAATATATGAGTAATAAATTATGTGTATTCAGTGGTTTTATTTATTATAATACAGGCAAGAGTTACTCAAATATTTGAAACCTGATGGATACTCATCAAACGCATGTTTTAATTTAATTAAATTCCATTTACTTTAGAAAATTATTTGTGTGTTGCCAAATTATACATTTCGGTTACATCAGTACATTTCAGATATGTAAATGAATTTATCTAATTCCGTTTTAAAAAGTTGAATTTTAATTAACTTTATGACGTTATAAAATGTCACTTTTTACATAATTAATACAAAATGAGTTTTGTAAAAATCATTACAAAACTGAGTTACGTAATAGTTATTTACAATACAACTACGTAAAGCTGGTCTTTAGTCACGAATGGGTCAATTAAAACACGAGTGTAACGAAGGTTTTAAGATCCCCTAGTGACTAAAGATGCTTTACGTATGTGTCTCGGACAATGTTTTATCTCCGATAGAATCTAATAACTCAATAAATATAAAAGAACTTTTATTTATGAATTTGGAACACAATATCACTCGTTGCTCGGCAACCCGTGGCTAATGAAACCTTGTTACTAAACAACCGTTTCACAAACTTAACACTAACAACAAAACATCAATTTTACGCACTATACTTCATTTCACGTAAGAAAATAGCGTTGGTTTAGATAGGGATGTAAATTCTGCCATCTGATTGGTCAGAATATACACCAAGTTCACAAAAACGATAAAAAAATTCACCCGTCAACTGACAGTTATGAAATAAAACTGACAAAATTAAATTATATCTAAACATTTCGATTTCGAATTTTTAATATTCAGGTACTTAACATATTTACAAATAAAAATATTTAGAATTGACAAAGTTTGCTTTCACGAATTTATAGATATTCGTACACCAAGTGGGCTAAGATAATGTTTATTCATGAGAAGAAACTTCAGCTCACGAGCCCGTAAGGGCAAGTCAGTTAAATTCGTCGAGTGAATAAATATTCTTAGCTCAAGTGGTGTATAAAATATTTTATTCAATTTTGACGAAATAATAATAAAATCATTTTTAATTTTGATAAAATAAGAACTAATCAGTTAGTAGACTGTGCATGACAGTCGTCGATGATAGACATCAAGTTATCTATTTAAAAAGCATTATTGTCTGTCATTTGTGCAGTGAAAAATAATGAAAATGACTGATAATATCTAATAAATACTGTAGTGAGTGTTATTTTCGTGCCTGATGTTATTTTAAATGTATTATTTGTTGCATAGTGAGTTAAAAAAAACTAACAACTGATAATAAAAGAAACAAGAATATGTCAATAACGATTTTTTTAATATCAATTTATGAATTATTGAGTCACACAGAATTCCTCTACATATCAGTTTCGGAACGCATTTAAAACTCATTTTCAATGACGATACACATGCACTGACATAGGCAGTAAATTAAAAACTTAAATTCATTTATTTTCAAGGCAACGGAGGCAACGTTTCGCAAAATTAATTTTGAAATATGTATATTTAGCTGTCATCTGTGTATTTTAAAATTATTTTAGCGGAATTAGATAAAATTTTGTACAATAATACGTTATGAAAACGTGATATTGTTTGATTCATAATTTGCAAAATATTATGTTCATCAGACAATATCACTCTTTTCATAACTGATTATGTAAATAATTATAAAACATAAAAATTATAAAATACATATATTAAAAATTCCTAAAGTAATTTTCTTCCATGGAGCTAATTTTCATTTATTATTTTTAATTTCAGAAACAACTTCCTCCTATTTTATTTCTTTGACACATATCCAGGGAATTCCATAACAATTTTATAAAGTTTTTTAATTTAAAATTAAACAATATTTAAATTAAAAGACAAACATTCCCTAAATTTAATATTTCCAAATATTGCTAGATTAACAAATGTTGCATTTCTTGAAATAATGCTTAATAACGAAGAAAACAATTATTAATTTTTTAGCGCACTTGTTGTTAATGGCGTTAACGTCCTACTGGTATGTTATAACACCCTTGATACGTTAATTACTAAAACGTTACATTGGCGTCATTGACATACAATTATTTTTGGATTAGATGATTTATTACCTTCCGTCACCTTTAGGTAAGGAAGGTATTGTCTTTGGTCAAAAAAATCGGTGGTAAGTTTTTAATGAATAAGCACGTTTTAGGGTCCCTACAATACGAATTTACTATTTTTAAGATGATGTCTGTATGTATGTATGTGCGTGTGTGTGTGTGTGTGTGTGTGTGTGTGTGTGTGTGTGTGTGTGTGTGTGTGTGTGTGTGACAAATTTTTCTCCGACGATAACTCCAATACTACAATTCTAAAAATTATAATTCTTTCGTATTCCTCTTCTGTACATCCATATGAAGAGTTGATTAGATTTTGGTTATAATTGATCCACCGGAAGTACCCTTATTTGAAGTTTTTAACAGTTTTTCTTAAAAAACGCAGTTAAATATTATTTTTTGACATATTATTATTATATATATTAGAGAAAATATTATTCTCTATACGGTTTGATTATACATTTTCCTTCATATTCAATAGATATAGATTTAAAGCATTATAAAGAAATTAAATTTCAAAAATTAGTCATCTTTGCTATTTATCATGGAAACAGCTGATATATTCAAAAAAAGTTTAATTGTCAGATGTTAGTTGCAAGTGCAAAACCAAATATGGAAAGTATAGGATCAAAAATTGGTATGTCATAGTGTTCCTCGCAAGTGACATGCAGAGAAAGGCCAAAGAGAAGATAGAAGGACTGTATCGCAGAAGACTTGAGAAAGGAAGGACTGTGTGAAAAAAATGCGTTGGACAGGAATGAGTGGAAGAGAAGAGGAAGCAGCGACCCCTAATAAAATAGGGGATAGCTGAAGAAGAAAGGAGGAAGTGTCCAGTGCATTTTACTTAGTGTATGTTTATGTTATAATTTTATTGGAATTATAGAACCTTCTCAAATGAACTTTCGGTATGGAATTTGTAAAAAAAATAGTATATGTTCGTGTTCGATTTTACATGTTATTATATAGAATCTGTTCCAAAGACCTTTTGGTATGGGATTTGTACCAAATACATCGAATTGACGGAAGGTCTTGTGCTGGCCACAACAGATTTTTTTTTGGCGTTGTACGGGTAGGTGACATGATTCCAAAAATGTGGAAAATATGATCTCTAAAGTATATAAATTAGATAAAAAAAATTATGATCTGTAATTGATTTTATCATTTGTTTTTTCACAAATTTCCTTTTTTCACCCTAAAAAAAAATAATATTTCGAGTTTCATTCAGGTTTAACACAAAAGAATGTAGACTTGCTATACATCGTTGAAAAGCTTATAAGTAAAAAGATGAGATGAGACTATTTTCAAAATATGTTTCCATTTAAAAAATATGATGTTTGTATTATATCTCGAGAATTATTGTTTTTAAATGTACACCACATTATTCTAAGTAAAAAAAAATTGTGTAAAAATTACATAAACAATTTTTATGTATCTCTCATAATAAGCGAGATATGAGGTATTTTCAAAATAAGCGAAAAACAAGTAATTGTAGCCTGTAGCTCAAAAATAAAAGACGATCGAAAATTCCTGTGGTGCTGTTGTCTCAAAAAGTTGGCCCATAAAGACCTACATCAATTTTCGTAGAGTGCATAATAAGAAAGTTTTTCATATAAGGAACTCGAATTTGTACATGTCCAAACAATATTTTAAAATTATATGACATCATATTATAAAGTAGAAATAAGTTCTTACTATTCATTAATAATTTTAATTATAAGCAAGTAATGTTTCATGCCAGGATTATTTTTGATGAGACTTTTCAAAGTTTTTCAGTTAAAATTTCTGGAAAAAATCACTTTATTTATTTCGGGATTAGTAAAATCACATCAACCCTATTCAGTACTGAATTATTTATACCATAAAAGTGAATCCTATCAGATCTACATTAAAAATATATCGCCATTACTGAGGTCTGTGAAGAATCGACTGAACAGCCAGGCAAAACGTAATTATACATATATTGTTATTATTATAATAAAAACTATCTAATAATTAATTAGTTCTCGTTACTTTAATTTAAGACAACAATCCCATTAGAGTAATACAGACTGCAAATTATAAGAGTTACAATTATTGCTAAATGTGGTGAAAAATCAGAAAAATATAAAAGTGAATAGAGCTCGTCGCATTAGCAAAATGAAATGAATCTAAGTGGAGTCTTAATTTCCCTTTTGCATTTGCGCTTTGCTCTCCGTGCTCTGTCATCTTCGCCAACTCTCTTTCAATTAACCCAAATAAAATGCTTTGTGCTTTTATTATCTCACACGCCTGATCTCTTTTCATAATTCTTTTACTTCCCTTTGCAGAGTGCATCCTAGACAAGACAGAATAATCTCAGCCAAGAATGAAAGGTATTTTAGAATAACCCGGTCTCCGGTCTAAGAAGAGTACCTACTTTTCCTTTTGCGGCGAGCTTTTATTAAATAAACCTGCACTGAGCTCTTAAAACTAAATATTAAGATTTTTTTTTTATTTTTCATTCTTTGCTTATTGCATTCATCAGTGGCATCTTCAGAAAGATGAAAAGACGGTTGAAAAATATGATGTCACCAGCACATTACCTTCCGTTAATTCTATGTATTTTGTACAAATCAATTACCAAAATTTCCTTGGAAAAGATTCTGTAAATCAAGTAAAATCGTAACACGAACATACACTATGTAAATTGCACTTGACACTGATATCTGTTAATTAGAATTATTTGAAAATATCAGCTGTTTCCATGATTATAGTAAAGCTGGCTGATTTATGAAAGTTAATCTCTTTATAATTCTTTAACTCTATATCAATGGCATATGAAGGAAATTGTATAAACAAACCGTATAGACAATAAGATACTCTTGTTAATCACATAAAAAGTCAAAAAAATTATACTTTTTTTTTCGCAAGAAAAACTATTAAGAACTTCAAACAAGGGAACTTTTGGTTGACCAATTATAATCAAAATCTAATCAGCTCTTCATATGGATGTAAAAAATAGGAATACGAAAGAATTATAATTTTTAGAATTGTAGTATTGGTTATCGTCGGAGAAATATATACACAGATTAGAGATGCATTCGGGCGGGCCGGGCCGGGCTTTGAGGTTTGGATAGACTCGGCCCGAAAATAAAAATTACCGGCCCGACTCGAAGATCGACTCGACAAAAAAATTACCGGCCCGACTCGAAGATCGACTCGACAAAAAAATTAGCTAGCCCGGCTCGAAAATTGACTCGAAATCGGGCCGGGCTTCGGGCCGGGCCGGGCCAAAACTCGAAATTGGGTGCATCCGGCATTCTTAATGTTGATTTTTATGTTAAGGCAAAATGTTTAACTTTTTTCGTGTCAAACTTATAAAAAACCTCTACATTCTTATAAGTTTCAACATTAGTTAAAAAAAGAGACCCTTTTAGTGTAAGTTTGTTATAAAAATTACTGACCTACGAGTATTTAACACTTTGTTTACCAAAGAATTTAAACAACTTTTTCACAAATCTTATATAAAAAAATAGAATTTTAATTTACATAAGGATTTTTTATCTAACTTTGTTTCTGCTCACAAATAGGGCAAGAAACCATTATGGTAGGAACAAAAATCACTTTTATTTAAGTATATGAGTAATAATAACAATAATAATAGCATCATCACAATATAATTATTATGCTTTAATGAATAACCTTAAATTCTTGAAGTAAAATAATACATTTTTATTTATTAATATTCGAACTGTGTTGTTATTAAATCATTTTGATCCTTTTTAACTTCATCCATTTTCATTAAAATATTAAGGAAACTGTGCATTTGAATGCTAGCCCGAAAAGCTTGAATTTTCGGGCCGGGCCAAAATCAAAAGTCCGACTCGCCTCGATTTTTGAAAATGATTAGCCCGATTCGGCCCGATAAAAAATATCTTTGGCCCGGCTCGATGATCGACTCGAAATCGAGGCGGGCCTCGGGCCGGGCCGGGCCAAAGCTCGAAATCGAGTGCATCTCTAACACAGATACGCACATACAGACATCATCGTAAAACTATTAAAATCATATTCTAGAGACCCTAAAACGTGCTTATTCATTAAAACGCACCACCGATTTTTTTTGACCAAAGACAATACCATCCTTACCTAAAGGTGACGGAAGGTACAGTAAAATTTTTGAAAGAAGTCCGATCAAGGCCATCTACGAATTGCATCTATGAATTAAGATTTTATGCTGTCAAATTTAGTAGTGTCGTTTACATAGTTTTTATGAGGTACACAAGATATTATGTACCCTTATAAAAACTAAGTAAAAGACACTACTAAATTTGACAGCACAAAATCTTAATTCATAGATACAATTCGTAGATGGCCTTGATCGGACTTCTTTCAAAAATTTTACTGTAAAAACAAAATTTTCAGTGTCGAATTTGGAACTTGTATTAGTGAGGATAAGTATTATGATATAAATCAGGTCTATCCTATAACAAAGCGATTAATTTTTAGCAATTGGTTAAATTTGTTATTTAATGGATACCGAATTCATTACTAAAAATCCAATTTTTTTATATGCTTGATAAGATTCACGTGTCCGTGTGCCTTATTGTATGATCACGAATTTACAAACCCAGGTTTGGTCCCAACCGAGACCGAAATTATTTTGAATTTAATTACGCAAAGGTGGTCCCTGTTGTGCACTCTCTACGACTGTAACTTATTATATGTACTCCAATCAAAATATAAAAATACATTAGACGTACAGGCTAACAGGCTTGCCGCAATATATACAATAAATAAAGAAGGAAGAGATATAAAACAAATAGCTTAGAATTAGATTTGGAAACGATGAAAATAAGAACAAAAAAAAAGAAGACCGTGCTTGCAGGTTCTGCAGTGATAATTACAGAGACTTTCCAAGAAATGCCAGTAATCTGTCTAATATCACATCCTAGAAGAGTCCGGTTCGGGAGAGACATGAATAAAAATACTAAGAAAGAAAAGGAAAGAACGTAAATAAATTGTGATACGTATTATTAAACTATAAAATAATTAGTATCTCAAACAAATGTACTGATTATTGTAAAAAATCAAAGCTGACAAACATAAATTAAATAAAGATATAAAATATAACAAGTGTCATTAAAATACCAAAAAATCGTAACTGAAATATCACTATTATTTATGAGACGGAAAAGTGAATATATGATGTAGATAAAATAAACACGATAATTACAATAGGTATCTGACAAGAAAAAGGCGAACATTTACAGTGACAAACAAAATATGGTAATTTAATATATTTGTATACAGATGTCTCATTTTTCATGCTTTTTCCAGGTAGATCTTCAGATCAAGTAATATTCATGAACAAAACATTGAGCTCTAATAAGAGCGAAACACGTGTCTTCAGCTGTTTTGAGCGATTCCCTGTGAACAATTTTTCTAGTTATAAAACATTTTACACATTCCCGAGTTAATATTTTAATATAATTTTTATAGTCACCAGAGGAATTTTCTATTGTGTTTTGTGTTTGAGCTACAGATAAAAATTTTATTTATTTTAAAAATGTACGAGTAGGCTCATATTCTCACCTCTCAAAGTAGCGAAAAATCACAACTTCAAATGTCAATTTTAATTTTAAAAATATGTTGTGGCCAGCAAAATACCTCTCGCTATTTCCATTTTATGTTATATAAGTATTGTATTGCGCTTCGCTATCGAATTTTGTTTTTATAATAATAATAATAATAATAATAATTACTAATTAATTTATTGGTTTTAAAGTATACACCTTTTACCAAGTGTTGGCAATACAACCCCTTAACTTAAGATTATTACAGACTTAAATTTAAACACAATAGAAATTATGTGTAAGAATGAAATTTACATCAAAATAATAATTGAATAGAGAAATAAGTAACTCTAGAAAAGTTATACAACAATACATTATAGGTTCCTATTATATAGTAGAAAAGTATAGGTACATTATAAGCATTACATTTGCGAACGCAGTTTTGTGTGCCGATATTTTGTTACAAGGTTTTTTTTTTGTAAGAATTATAAACATATTCAGTTATTTATATTTTATAAATAATATTTATACAATTTACCATTAATTTATAATAAAACTGCGTATTTTGAACGCTGCTATACTGTAGTAAAAAAAGTTATTCATTTTTTCTTTTGTTAAATTTGTACGTAAATTACATAGAGTTTGGGCATTTATGTTGTATATAACATATTTAGTGAGGTATTGCATACGTAAATGTTTATATAAAGGACATTCTACAAAAAAATGAATTAAGTTCTCGAGCTTGCGGAGATTGCATATAGTGTTTTCTGCGTCTAGCTGATATTTGATTCCCCTATAAATGATTCTTGGAAACTTCTTTGATGAAAAACGTAACTGCATTATAATCTGCTGCTTTGCGAAAGAAATGCCTCCATTTAAATAATGTTCCATTTCGAAAGTGTTTTTTAT
Organism: Ophonus ardosiacus; assembly: GCA_943142095.1. Classification (NCBI taxonomy): domain Eukaryota; kingdom Metazoa; phylum Arthropoda; class Insecta; order Coleoptera; family Carabidae; genus Ophonus; species Ophonus ardosiacus. Next base: position 17,609,010 of record OW964830.1, on the reverse strand, counting down.
TTGTTTATAATAATCGTTAAAACTAGATTCTCTAATCTTTTCTAAATCTGCTTGTCTCATTTTTTGCGATAACTTATCAGTTATTTCCGATATTTCATTTTTGCTTATATTTTGTCTTTCCCATACGCTTTTAAAGTCTAGATCGACTAGAAAGTTTTTGACTAGAGTCCACTCTGATCTTGTTAAAAATACGACAACGAGGTTTGAAAAATTGAATTCAGCATGAAATTCTCTAGGCGAAGAGATATTTAAAAAAAAAAACACTTTTTTGCGCCTTTTTTCCCAAGTTGGCGGTGCTTCCCGAAGGCCTCCGAGGGGGAAAACTTGCATTTTTTTTAGTCCCCTAAATATATAATATATCTAAAAATCAAAAATACCCGACTTTTTGTGGAATAAACCCTTATTTTTCTACTTAATGACTAGACTAAATAGCTAAAAATAAAATTTATTGATAGAAACACTGGCCTGTATTTCGAGCGCATTATTCTAGTAAATAGCGCTATTATAAAGCGCACTTTTACATTATATTCTTATTAGGTTCAACGCGACTTTTCACAAAATCGCACTATAAAACTGGGTTCGTAATACAGGCCAATGAGTTTAATAGGTGCAGGATTTAAACCTACTAATTTTCTAGTACTATAAGGAAGAACACTAAAAAACAAAAAAATAAGCTCGCATATTATCGAATAACGGATAAGTTGTAATGAAATATCTATTATCATGGGAATGATGGTATTAGAGACTTGAGCACGGGGATATTGAAAACTGCAAAGAGACCAATCAATACAAATTTACATAAAGACGCTCTTGAGACTGCCGCCGGAAAATGAATCAATTACGAGGTCAATATACTTCCCTTCCAACGTTCTATAACCGAATATAAAAAAAAAAAAAACAAGAGAACGCCATTTTCGAAGTTATTTAGCTTTTATTTATTCAGAGCAAGGTACATCGAAAATGAAATTAGGTTGTTGAATTTCATACTACTATGACGAGTCTTTCGACAGTGAAGTTCCTATATATGCCCTAGAAATTAAATTGTTTACCAATGTTCCTCAGTTTGTTTCCATAAACAATAATGACTTAAACATCTACACCCGTATTCATAGCAATTACATTATTCCACCCTTATTTCCGGTATAACTATTCCACAAAGTATAAATTTAAAATATTAATTTTTAACATCTCGGTATTCATAGCAACATTGCATATTTTAAATTTATTAGGTTAAATATTTCAAATAAAACATTTGGCATTATTGTATTTTTAATCTATTTGACGCTTATGCATGAGCAAAGAAATTAATTAATTTGTTTATGTGAAAAATATAGGTAGGTACGTGTAACAGGTAAGTTTTGAAATTATAATTGCTACGAGTATCTTGTATTAAATATTAAGTATTTTTTTTTAAATTTTAGTGGAATTGTAAAATGGAAGATATCAGAAAATTGGACGAAGAGAAAATTAATTCATTATTTGAATTAATTAAAATATACGGCAGGCACATAATAGATATATTTGAAAAGGATTTACATATTTTTTCTGTGTAAACTTCATTTTCACTTTATGAAGAATCAGTAAATTAATATATATATATATATATATATATATATATATATATATATATATATATATATATATATATATATATATATTGTAGAATTATTTTATTTGCGAAGTAGCCATGATATGTATTTTTATTATTTTGAAACTAGAAGCTTGAGAAATAATTGTTTTTAATTAAGTGAATTATTCTTACATATGTATTTTTATGTCAAGTTGTTTTGTATAATGGTGAATTTGAAGATAAATAAAAGATAAAGATTATTTAATATACGTCTATAATATAGATTGATGCCCGGTTGCAGAAACGTTAATCAATTTCTTGATCAATCAACGATTCATCAAAACGAACAAATGCAACGCGATTTTGTAACAACAATGATTTAAATGTCATAAGACCAAGAAAACTGATTCGAATTTGTTCATTTTGATGGTCCGTTAACTGAACAATGAAATGATGAACCGGGCATGAATCTTTTAAAATAAATTTTACTTACCCATGTTTAATAATAAATGTTCACAATAGATCTTAATTTAGGCTGATATTAGGTTAAATCTGCATGGACGGTTCGTGCTACGGTTACGGCTAGCTGTACACTAAACTAATCATGCGCAAAGCAACGCGGAAAATTTAAAATTTGTGAGGTCTTAAACCCCCGTCAGCACATATTCTCTCCTGAATTAATCAGAAATTATTCAATAAAAAAAATCTGACGCAATGTAGACTAGACTTTAGACTTTTGATAGATATTTACACACCAAGTGAGCTAAGGTAATGTTTATTCATGAGAACAAAGTTTAGCTCACGAGCCCAGAAGGGCGAGTGAGTTAATTTCTTCGAGTGAATAAACATTCTTAGCTCACGTGGTTTATACAATATTTTATTCAATTTTGACGAAATAATAAAAATCATTATAATATTTAATTTTGACAAAATAAAAAACTGATCAGTTAGTAGGCTGAGCATAACAATCGTCGCTGATAGACAGGCTGATAGACGTCAAGTAATATAATGTCTTATAAATATTATGGTGAGAGTTATTTTCGTACCTGATGTTATTTTAAATGCATTATTTGTTGCAGAGTGAGTTAAAATTTTGTGATAGTGATTTAAAAAATTTTAATTCACATGTGAAAAAAGTGTTACTTATAATTGTTGCTATGGAGTTAATAATGACAGTTTAAAACGTCAAAATTGAATAAAAACTACAATTTGAAGTATGTCTAATTTGTTGTTTTCTATGAGTTAAATAAAAAGTGACAAAAGAGTATCTCGAATAATATTATACTTTCAGAATTTTTTTCAGAATATAAACTTTATAAATTCAATAATTTTCTGCCTTCGGCTGAGCAAATACGTATTCTGCGAAAAGCAAAACGGCAAACGTGAATTTCGGCATTACAAGTGAAAGAAAAGTTTTGTTATATTTTAAATATTCACTCTATCGCTATTTAATAAACTTATTATTATTCTTCACATAAAATAAATGAAAATTTGCTTATTTGTTATTTAACAAAAATAAATGATTATAATTTCTTGTTTTATATCTGGTAAGTAAGGATCGCTTTCTTTTCTATAGTTACTTTACTGCATGTAATTAAACATTTGACATTCTTGTAGTTACAAATATTAAATATTATAATTCCGGAACAAACGTGCAATAATTTTAATAGTAAATCTTGCCGCTCACGACGATAATAGACGAATGTACACGAAGTTTGTAAGCCGGTACCCTGTCTGATCCCATGGGGGTGATGAACAGTAAAATTGAAAGTTACTACATCCTCGATTTTAACAATTAATTGCACGTCATAAGTTTTTATGTTATTGTTAAGTTTCTCTTTCATCTCAATAATTATGCAATCCGTACACATTAACATTTTTTTGATATATTTTTATTTATAACAAATTTTAATAATTATAATACTTTTTTACGTCAAATTGTAGATAAAGGTGCATATTAACACATTAAATTTTGAAAAGCATACATTTGACGATATAAGAATTACATTAGTTTGAAGTTAGTATATATCTCACAATGGGGTCTACCACATTTTCTAATTTATTTATTTTTTTTGAAAATATGCTTAAAACCACTTACAGAAATATATATTTTATGTCACATAAGTTTCTAGTTTTACAGAAATAATTTTTTGAAGTTTATATTAAATTTCAAATGACGTTATGGGTTTGTGACCGTGACCGTAGTCTCCTATCGAATAAAAATGGAACTACGTTTGACGTAATATCTAAATCACACATAAATTGTATTTATTTATATTTTTTAGTACCTACATTTCGTTATTTGTACTTACATTTAAAAAAAAAAAACAACTTGTTGCAAAGATATTTACTTTGAAAATGTTGGTTATGTTCGAAAAATGTGACAACTCTGCGCTGAGATTCATGTACAGTACGTGCACGAGTACATGTGTGCGTGACTATCATTGTATGTGTGTACAAACCCATGACGTCACAAAATAAGACTCAAAATGTTTAGAAAGGAAATCATGAATGAAAAGTATAAAGATATTAAATATTTTTCATGTATATATGTATGTATAAAATTATGTCATTTTTTTAATTATATAAAAAAAAACGATATATTTTTTTTGTATGACCCCATTTCAATAAAAATGGATCTCATTTTTTCAATTCATATCATAGGGTTTAATTTTGTAGAAGTTATAGGGCCAGTTGCATAAAACGTTGTTAGCTGATCATGTGTTTAACTGCACATTGTAACCATAGAAATGTATCAAAAATACATTGGAAAATACGCCTTATCAAAGTTAACAGCGTGATTAAAGTTAACAATGTTTTATGTAACTGGACTAGAGTGTTCTAAACTCAGGGGACTTTACTTTTGAAACCGATAATAGTTTAACGATTTATATTCAGTACTTATATAATATAATATAAATTTATTACCTGTTGGTATAAGCTAAACCTAAACATAAAAGTATTATGAATACGATGATATGCTAAACCCGGTATAAACAACAAGTTTCAAAGTTATATAGAGTATAACTATTGCTATCAATACGGCTAATAAAGTATAAGTATCCTGAATATTAACTGGTTATTACCACTCCGTTAATAAATAGAAAAGTAAAGTTTTACCTCTTTGTTTATTTCTGCATAGATAAAAGTAATAGTATATTAAAACATAAGTTACAAAAGGCACCCTATTCAAGAGTTTGAAATTCGGACACGAGTGCGTAGTAGCGAGTGGGCAACGAACGAAAGAATGCTTGAATAGCCTTTCGTTACGAGTGCTTTATACTATTTTCTTTGTTTCGGTTTTCATTTACATTATTTCTTTATAAAAATAGTTGACGATTTTGTCAGATAGTTAGATTGGTGACAGTGATATGTGGTTTTTATCTTACTCATTGCCTAGTTATTTTGTGTATTTAAAGCAGTCATACCAATCTCAAATATCAAAATGTTACCAAAAATCATTAAATAATCAAGCTCCTTTCATCAACAATAAGTTTATTGGAATATAACATCCTAATTGTAAAACAGAGAAATAAATTTTCCGATAGATACGAGTATCTGCCTGTCTGACCATTTCATATCGCTATTCTTGTGAACAACTAGCCAGATTTTGATGAGGTTTTCAGGATAGAGATACGAACTTGGATAATTAGCTAAAGTTACCTCATTAGAAGGTCATTTAAGTGATGTATTATCTGGAATAAATACATGCGTACTAGCTATACAGGTGTTTCAAAAATTATAGACAAAACTTAAAACTGAAGTGAAGGACCTAAAAATAAGTGTACAAGTTCATGGAAAAAAATCTCACAGATGCTTCGTTTTAGAGACATAATGTTAATGATCATGTTACTGCGCGACATTGTGCCGGTGTTATTGATGCACACGTGTCAATAATTCTTCTTCGCAATGGGAACACATTCATTTGCTCTTCATAAATGTAGACGAAAATATAAATTATGCAATAAAAATTATTCGTACAATTTAAGATAAAATGTTCATAATTAAAATTTTTGTTAATCTATAAAGTTTAACATTAGGTTTGTTCGCAACAACAAAATACGCAACTAATTGCCAATTTTTTGTGACGATTACTGACTGTTGTGCGAGCAAACCTATTCTAATATGAAAAGAATCCACTAGATTTTGGTGTAAATCAGATAACCGGAAATGGCACTTTACCTGAAGCTCATAATGGTTTTTCTTCAAAAAATACCATTAAATGCCATTTTTTCGCATTTTATATCTTATGAAAATTAAAGATTATTGAATTTTCTACAGGAATACATTAATACTTTTTCTATATATTTTACAGATAAATTTAAAAATAATTTTTTTTATTAGTCGCGAAGCCTAAGATAAACACAATTCCTTTGTTACACAGTTCATATTTCAAATGAATGTAACTGACAGTAAATTAAATGTCACTGTCAAAAAACTAATCACTTCAAATTAATAATAGTGACATTTTAAAAAGAATATAGAAAATAAAGCAATAGTTTTCTGCAATGGAACAGTCTGCAGCGTTGTAAATACGTATGTATTTAAATTAATAAAAATTAAATAGCGGGAGGTTTTGGGTTGGCCACATCAGATTTTTTTTAATTCGAACTATGATGTATATAATGTCAGTTGTAATTTTTATATTTTTTGCTTTCCAGCAATGTATAATTTATCCATGTTTATTTTTTTAAATGGAAAAAATACAAAAATTAATAAATTTACCTATGGAGTGAAAATAATGGTTATGAATCATTATAGGCCATTACATTCAAAACAAAATTTGGACGTCATATCCATATAAAAATATTTAATTTAATTGGACCGAAGATAACAACTACGAGTAAATTAGAAAATTGGCAATGGAAATAAATAAAATATCAATAATTGTATTTTTCAATTATTTCATTGCTACTACGATTGTTTTCACACCATAAATTTAATAATTGTTGCATTTTATCCGTAGGAAATAAATGAACATGCACAAATTATACATCACTGGCAAGCAAAAAATTATGTAATTCAATATAAAAATTTTACTCGTTTTTTTAGATAACTTGAAATCCAATGATGATTGGATTGAATAATTGTTTATTAGGACACTGAAGTCTACCTTTTCAATATTTACTAAAACATTTTTGTAATTAATATAAAGTATTTAGCAATTAGTCAAATACTAAGTCAACATACCCTGTCGGGTTAGTTAAAATAGTGTAATAAAGCAAGTACCCCTCAGAACATTTCATATTTGGCATAGTTTCAGTGTTTGTTGCTGTCCAAATAGAGCAAAATTGAAGTCGGTCATTTTCTGCAGTTAAAGGCCACTTTCTAGTGAATATTCTCCACAGACATCCTTCATTCAGTGTCGGTCAGCGGTTCAACCGAATGCCAGAAGTTACGAAAATTCCTCAAAACATTCTAAACCACCGACTCTCTTACGCTTCCTTCGGCCAACTACCCGTAATTACGCCAACTTAACGTATTTACATAATCTAAATTAATGAAGGAAAAACCGATTTCTTTCCAAGATTTTAAAAGTTTAGAAGGAATTTTAAGAATTTAGGTTAATTAAAACAAATGTTCGGAATTTGCTCAAGTATTTTGAGTACTTATTCCTGCATTTTTTGCTGTTATTTGTTTCTTTTGTTCCGTTGTCATCCATTTGTTAGAAAGAGTTAAAGAGAAAATATATCTTCCAAAAAATATACAGTGTTCATTTTAAATGGGCCACTATTTCTATCTCGAGAAATATAAGAGCTACAAAGACGGTTAAATGAGCAAACAATTTCTATTTCACAAGACTTTAAAGAAATAAAATATTTATTTTTCGACCAGCAGTTCTCAAAATATAGGACCCAACTTTATTTTAAATGAAAACATGTATTCTTTTATTTCCTCATTCGTTAGAGAATTTAATTCTGAATTCAGTGATATAACACTATACTAATATGATTAAAATATGGCTATAAGAAGAGTGCCATATATGGAAAAAAATCATACGTGTTAATTTTATTTTACATGAAATTAGAGTGCCATAAAAAAAATTAACAGGTATTCATATCTTCCATTCATGGCACTCTTATCATAGCCATATTTTAATCAAACCAGTATAAAACTTTACATGCATTTTTCTCAAAAAAAATCATTATGTAAGGTAAAAAAGTATTGTCATTGAATTCAGAATTAAATTCTCTAAAGATTGAGGAAATAAAATAGTTGGGTCCCATATTTTAAGAACCACAGGCCGAAGAAAAAATTTTCTTTTTTCTTTAAATTTGTCTTGTGAAATAGAATTGTGGCTCTTATAGTGCTTGAGATAGCAACGGTGGCCCATTTAAAATGAACACCTTCATAAGTACTGAAGAAATTTTCAAACAAAAAAAGCTTTAAAAAAATATCAATATTAAAAAGCTACCGCTCAAAAGAATTTTGGGCATATATTTATCAAAGGAATTGATTTGATCGTAGGCTGTTTAAATTCAAAATATTCAAATACAATGGGTAACAAAATATATAATATTGAGAAATGTACTAAAAAAATTCAAAGCATTACAAGTTACTCTTAGGCGAGAATGGAGTTTACATATGATTATACACATAATTAGTTCCCCAAACAAGTTCAGATGTTAGTTTGCATATTTTAAGAAATAATAGATCCATAAAATAAAATTTCAAAATGAACACGTTTTCTATATATACGAAAATCATATTGTTATCCATGTCATGCAAAGAACATTGAAGTGATAATTTTATTTTATTTGATTGTTTGGTTTTTGTGATGAAAACTGCAATTATATTTTTATTTGTTAAAGGACTGTACGCTTTCTTCGTCCTTGTATAAGGGTTAAAAGAGCTTTTATACTAACTAACACATATTTCAAAATTTATATTGTTATATTAACTCTTCTCCCTCTGTTATGGAAGGTATTTAACGAGCCGAAAATCACTTTGATAGCACATTCTACGCAGATTTTCATAATTAGTTGTCAATTGCAAGATTCCAACCGCATAACCACATCCACAATTGTTTGTAATAGGAATGGTTACCACGCAAAATTTTACTGGAAAGTATATACAGTACGTAGATTTAATTAGTTATTTTAGAATTTAGAACATATATGAGATATTATTTTAGTTAAAATTATTGTTTCTGTTTGAGCGTTAATCATTACATTATGAAGGTTGAGTCAGAAGGAAATTGGCAAACTTTGGAAGTGTATAGGTACATATACTACACATAAATACAGGGTGTTAAAAATAGCTATTTTTAGTACAAATGAGCAAAATATGCCTTTTTCTCCGCACGAGCGGAAGTGAGTGCGCCAACTTGTGCTAAACATGATTTTTTCCACAATCTTGAAATATAATTATATAAAAAGCGAAACATTGTACTTTTTTATTAATGAAAAACTCAACAGTACATATGTTTACAACTGAATTTAATGTAAAGTTAACTACAAAAAAATATTGTTCCTTAATGTAGAATGGTAGATATTTATTGCACAATTTGTAACTCCATCAAAATTTTTGACTTCTGACGTAGAATATTATAGGCTTGTGTGTTTTGCTCACTTGTGAATAAATTTATTTACTTTGCTCACTTGTGATTCAACATGCTACTTTGCTCACTCTTTTAAGTTGAATAATAATGAATTTTGCTAACGATTGTGGAAAAAGGATTTTTTAAAGGCATATTGTACTAACCAAAATGAGCAAAAAAATAGTTAATCAACATGGGTCCAATCTTCCATAGTCTCCGAGATACAAGGCAATGAAAAATAAGTTTTTGCGGGGTTTACCGATGTCTCGAAAACAATAAGAGTTACAACTTCGATTAAATGAGACTTTTTGTTTACCTCTCAGATGTCATCTTAGATGCGCTTTTGTTTTTCAAAATAAATCAAATAATTGTACTGAGTTAAATGTTGTGGTGACCTTGTCCAATATTTAATTAATATGTAATTTACAAATAACTTCGTAACTATTAGTAATTGAATAAAATGTTTTATATAAAATTTTATTATTTTTTTATAGTCTATTTACTAACATAGACAAAATTTTGTTCGATCACTATCTTTGTCAGATTTTCATTGATACTAATAAAAAATGGCTTCTTGCTCGAAAACAGTTGAAGATCAAAGTATGTTGATTAAGCATTTTTACTCAATATTGGTCAGTACTATATACCTTCCAAATTTGTTGCTCTGTTTTAAAACCCTATATATGACTAAAAAAAAAAACACAAAAGTTGTCATTCGATTTTTTGTTTCAGATACATAGGTACGTATTTATGTGCACACCCTCGGAAAGTTTGGCAGATCTCAGACTCCTGTTGAATCACCTTGTATACAATTTTTAAGTATATGTAAAGTATCTACTCGTATAGTTTGCAGTAAGGTCTGTGCTATTAATCACAACAGTATTTTTAGTTATGTACAAGGAAATGAAATTTGAATCACCTCCAAGAATATTAAATGACACACAAACGCTTTGAATTTATTTTTATTATGCAAGTACCTAGCACTTTTTTGCATTAGTTTTAATTTTTAAAAATATTTCAACGTGAATTGAGAATGAAATCCATGCAATTCAAATAAATTTTTGTGAGTGAGTCCTTCATAAGATTTAAGTCATTTAGAAACTTCATCTTCTAAATTTATTTTTACCTCCCGCTACCCTAGGTAAGGGAGGTATAGGGATCGTGCTAAACACATATACAGATTTTAGTGAATGAGCACGTTTTGATGTCCCCAGAATTCGATTTTAACATTTTTACAATGATGTCTGTAGGTATGTATGTATGTATGTACGTGTGTGTGTGTGTGTGTGTGTGTGTGTGTGTGTGTGTGTGTGTGTGTGTGTGTGTGTGTGTGTGTGTGTGTCTGTGTGTGGATCATGTGGACACGATTACTCAAATACTATCAATCAGAAAAATTTGAAATTTTGTATTCCCATTCTATACTAATGTGGGAAGAGCTCATTAGTTTTTAGTGTATATCGGATAACCGGAAGTATCATTTATACAAGCTTTTAACAGTTTTTCTTGTAAAAAAATCTGATGTGGCCAACACAAAACCTCCCGCTATTTAATTTTTACATACATACATAAAATCACGCATTTCCCACTTAGTGGGTTAGCAAAAACCCGGAAACAATAGTAACAATAAGAAAAGGGATAAGAGTAAGAGCTCAGCTGACTCACTTCACTCTTTAACAACATTCTTCTTTCGCCTTGTCCACAATCATCATAGCATTCATACATAAGAACATATTAAAGTGACCGATTTTCGGTAGCGAATAACCGCATCCGGGCCACAATAATAGTTACGCAACAATCATCCTTCGCCACACATTCCTATCGTATTTTTATTAATTTAAATACATACTTACGTATTTACTAACGCTGCAAACTGTTCCATTGCATAAAACTATTGCTTTATTTACTATTTTCTTTTTAAAATGTAACTATTATTAATTTGAAGTGATTAGTTTTTTGACAGTGACATTTAATGTCAGTTACATTCATTTGAAATATGAACAGTGGAACAAAGGAATTGTGTTTTTCTTAGGCTTCGGGACTTGTAAAAAAAATTATTTTTAAATTTATCTGTAAAATATATAGAAAAAGTATTAATGTATTCCTGTAGAAAATTCAATAATCTTTAATTTTCATAACGACAAAATGCGAAAAAATGGCATTTAATGGTATTTTTTGAAGAAAAACCATTACGAGCTTCAGGTAAAGTGCCATTTCCGGTTATCCGATTTACACCAAAATCTAATGGGTTCTTTTCTTATTAGAATAGGATAGAAATACAAGATTTCAGAATTTTCTGAATGATAGTATTTGAGTTAGAGTGAAGACAAAATCCCTACACATACACACACACATACATACACACACACATACACACACACATACACACACACATACACACATACAGACATCATCGTGAAAATGTTAAATTTGGATTCTAGGGACCTTAAAACGTGGTCATTTACTAAAATCTCGATAAGTGATTTTTAGCACGATCCCTATACCTCCCTTACCAAGGGTAGCGGGAGGTAAAAATCATTGAATATAATTTTTTAGCAACTTTTACCAATACAAATTAAATATAATGGCACAATCTTCAATTCTACGATAAGCATTTAGTAAATAACTTGAAATAACTTTAAATATTGAATTATAAAATATTTTTTTGTACATCACTTTGCCTCTGCGTCAAACAAAAATAATACTTTAATAACAAATTTGACATATTCAAACAAATGTCACTGTCACGAAGAAATAACATTAAAATTAGTACTGAAACCGTATTAAGAAGAATTTAGTAGTTTAAATATGATTGTAATGAAATTAAGGTTTGTAAAATTAATATATTTTCGAACATACATAAATATTAGATATACAGAATAATTCTTTTTTAGTTTGATGTTTGCAGCATTATATATCAAACAGCTCTCAAATAAGAACGTGATTTCAAAGTGTCAAATAATAGTTTGCAAATACACATTTACGAAATGGATAATGTACGGCGAAGAATTTACACAGATTGCGTTTTAGAGCATAAGGAAGTTAGGTATTTGGTGATGATTTTGACAATAATGTATGTGTGACGATTTTTCCTTAAAATATATTAAGATCCGAAACTTCGCAAAGTTGGTATTTAATACTCTTATATAATTTGATTGCGTTTTAGAGCATATGGAAGTTGAATATATTAATGATCCAAAACTTCGCAAAGTTGGTATTTACTCACCGATTTTTCAGGAAAAACATAACAAAATATAATCCAAAATTTCGTATTACAAACTTTTCTATTTATTGGAACAACAAAGTAGATTTTGTTTACAAACGATCAATGGAAGTGATACTTTACTTAATGCTATTTTAAACATGGAATTGGCGGGAGGTCATGTGCTGGCCACAACAGATTTTTTATTTTGCGAGCTTCATTTTATTTCCAACTTAATCACCGGTATAACCTTCAGCCGCGGTGAATGATTTTCAGTCATTATGTTTTTTCACAATAAGCAAATTTACATCAGCTTCGGCTAATAGTGAAGTTTTTCATTTACGAAAATATATTTCTATATATTTTTTATGAAATGTGATTGTGAAATTTGATTTGTAACGTACTCGAACTCTGGCATAAATCCTTCTAAGATGCGCACGTGTGCCCTTGTGAATATTCAGGGCCCGGAAAAAATGGTCGATGAATTGTGTATCTCAAGACGATGCACAAATTTAATTTTGTTTAAATGAAAATGTTGACGAGCATTTTTACAACGTACTATGAACTCGCCTTCAGAATATAATAGAAAATTTGTGAATAAAGAAACTCACAGGTAATTTATAGAATCAAGCAATGATGATTACGGTTTATAATTGGATGGGTTACCACTGAGAATATAACACGTATAGGATCATAGCAGTTATATACACAAGACATGATAACAAAAATAAAGGATAGGTATGTGAGCTTAGCACATCTATAAGTTCCGCTGTGGACAAGCATATCTCTTGCCTCTGGATTTTTAGGATTTTACAGGATTTTTGGGTCTTATTGGATTTCTTGAATTTGATTACTTTCTTTGAAATCTACAAATTGTTTTACAAAGTAAATTCTCAGATTTAGTATAGAGATTTTTTTCTGTATTCTACATTTGAATTACTATAGTTTAAATTAAAAAATAGATTTAGCTAAAAAAACACACAATTCATCAGCTGATTATTGGATTGTACCAAGTTCACTTTTTTTAAAAAAAAAAAAAAATAGATATAGTCTAATCCGGTTTCTCAGTATTTCTTGTACAGGTGTCTCATTTTCGATGTTTTTTTAGGGTATCTCGGGAAATATTAATGATAGAGCAAATCGTTTGCACATTCCAGAGTCAACTTTTTGAGAAAAGTTTAATAGTCACCACAGGAATTTTCGATCTTCTTTTGTGTCTGAGCTACAGGCAAAAACTTGTTTTTCGCTCATTTCGAAAATATCTTATAACTCATTTATTATGATAGTTAGAAAAAAATTGTTTTAACAAATTTTATACCGTTTTTAGGTAAAATAAAATGGCGTAATTAGATTTTTTGGAAACTTATTTATTTCATAATAATTTTCAATTTTTTCACCCCAAAAAAACAATAATTCATCTTTTATTTGTGTGTAAAACAAAAGAATGTAGACTTGTTATATATCAATGAAAAGCTTAAAAAATAAGCAAAAAGATGAGACTATTTTCAATATAGGTTGCCATTTAAAAAATCATAAGTTTGTGTTATATCTCAAGAATTATGAAGTTTCCAAAAAATTTAATTACGCCATTTTATTTTACCTAAAAAACGGTATAAAATTTGTTAAAACAATTTTTCTCTACCTACCATAATAAATGAGTTATAAGATATTTTCGAAATGAGCGAAAAACAAGTTTTTGCCTGTAGCTCAGAAACAAAAGAAGATCGAAAATTCCTGTGGTGACTATTAAACTTTTCTCAAAAAGTTGACTATGGAATGTGCAAACGATTTTGCTCTATCATTAATATTTCCCGAGATACCCTAAAAAAGCATCGAAAATGAGACAACCTGTACTATGGTCAATAAAAAAAAAAAAACATCACATTTAGTGCTTCTTATACTTTAAACAGACTTATAGTTTTCTACAATGTCCCTTAAAATGACATACAATTGTTTTGAATCAAGTCCAGGGCCAATAAGATTTCATGATTTTGTCACGTGCTTCTGGACATAGTACAATAAAAATAATAATAAAATGTATGGACATGGTACAAAACATTTCCTTAGATTTTTTTTATAAATTTACTGTTATTTTGAATCATGTAGAAATAGGTCCTTTAATGTGTCGAAAATATTTTAAAATTATAATTTAACAAATTTCATACAAAGTCAAGGAAAATAAAACTATACAAACCAAAAATTTCAACATGTGTATTAATTATCCATTCTTTACAATAAAATTTTAAATTTCTGAAGCCAGTTTTTCTCGAAAGTAATATTTGTGGACATAATACATTCCAATAGTCGACTGACGAATTTTTAGTTAAAATTTATAGATATATGAGACAGCACAATAAAAATATGGATGAATCAAAAAGAGATTATGTGAAACCGTTTAACCATTAATTCCATTTTGTTGTAGAGCATAAAATTATACATACATATAAATCAGTAAACAAAATTCATTTCATATGTTTTGTAACTGCAGCAATTAAATATGAAAAATTTCGAACTTGTTTGATTTATATATATATATATATATATATATATATATATATATATATATATAAAATTAAATTTTTATATGCACAAATATCCATTTTCATTTAAATAATAATAATTCATTTCTGAACAGTTCAAATAATTATTTTCTTTGATAAAAAAACGCAATATTTCACAGATAAAACATCACAAACTTGTTTCTTGTTGATTTTTAATTTCTCATTCTTAAATTTACAAAAATTGTGATTGATTGTTCTTGCATTAAGCAATAGATTCTTCATGATATGTACGAGCCCAGGCTCATAATAGTTAGGCCGGCCTACATTTTCTACTAGACGTCTTAACAAACTATTACACCTACCCAAATGGTCAATAATTTCTACTAATCTTTTTCATCTTTTTTAAAATATAGGCTTTAATCTTACAAAAACTGAATACTTTATTAAAATCGCCTAATAAACTAAATTTATATAACAAAAAATATGGTCCAACTGATGGATCATAATAGTTCGGCCACTTATCATACTAGTCATAAAAATAATGCGCTCTTATTAATGCAGAACAAACATTGCACAAATAAACAAAATACCTCTCAGTATTAGTTATCGTTATGGTTTTCAAGCACAATGCCTCGTGGTAACTCTCAAAGTAAAGACTTGCGCTTATCCATCATTAATGCCCATAAAAAGGGAATTTTGGTACGTCGAATATCTGTTTCGCATTTTGTACCTATTTCGACAGTGCAATATACCATTAATTTATGTAAAAGAACAGGCGGAGTAGATGAAAAAACCAAAACCGGCCGACCATCTACTATTACAAAAGTAAACAAGCTAGCTTTACGTAGAATAGTAAAAAAAAATCCTCGGTCAAATACTAAAGAAATAACTGTGCTATAGAGGGAGAGTATAGCAAAGGAAGTTTTAATGTCTACAACGAAGAGAACTATTCGAAATATAGGTTACAAGTTGCATAAAGTAATATTCTACTACCTTTTTTTTGTACAATTTGTTAATAGCTTATTTAATGTTTGCAACAAGCAAAAGAAAAACCATTATTAACAAAATTACAAAATAGTATTAGACAGAAATGGGTTCGTGAACACCGAACCTGGACTCAAAGACAATGGTACAGCGTAATTTGAATTTGAAGTAACGAAGCCAAATTAGACGTTTGCGTAGAAAACTCGCGGAAACGAGTGTTGCGTACATCTGCGAAGACTTACCAAAACGACTGTTTAGTGAAAAAAGTCAAGTTCTCAGGGTCTGTTATAGCCTGGGATTGTATGTCTGGAAGGGGCGTGGGTAAATACACTTTATTAATGGAACAGTGAACTCACAGGAATACCGAGACATTTTGGAAGAAAGTTTTTTTACCTTCAATCGCTAATTGCGAAACGACCGATGGTGAGTTTATCTTCCAACAGGACGGCGCACCATGTCATATGGCAAAAAATGTTCAAACATGGTTCAAGGAGCATGAAATATCAGTTTAAAAATGGACATCTTCTAGTCCAGATTTATCTCCTATTGAGTCCCTTTGGCGATATATGAAGAAACATCTTCGGAAACATCCGGCGCGTACAGTACCCCAATTATGAGATACTACCAGAAGAATGTGCAAAGCTAGTGGACACAATACCTAGCAGAATAAACATTGTTATCAGTAATAAAGGCGATGTATCTCAATATTAAATTCCGGCCGAACTCTTATAACCCGACTGTTGGACCACAGTTTTTGTTTTATAACTTGTACTTAGTTAGTTACTTTAATAAAGTATTCAGTTTTTGTATGTTAGAAGCATATATTTTAAAGGAGTAAAAAAATTCGTTCAGATTGTATCATTTGTTAAGGCGATTAATTGAAATTGTAAGCCGGCCGAACTATTATGAGCCTAGGCTCGTATGTAATAAATGAAAACAAAAATATTTTCTTGCTCAAAATATTTAAAACTTTACTACGTTATTTCGAAGAAAACAGAGATTTAGTTTGTTTACAAGCCAGTGTGTTTACCATCAATCAAATTAGCAAATAGGCATAAACAAAAATTTCCTGCAAATTTTAAAATCAATGAAACAGTTACAAAGTTGAGAAAAACAAAACTTTATCTTTCGACCTTAACCTCCTTAGCTGGGAACTACATCATGTGGTTGTTTTTAGGAATTAGGCTATTTTCCTTAAAGCATCTGCCGCTTCTAGTTTCACGGTCAGGCGCCGACTTGTATCTAGGGAGCCAGTCTGCAAATTAATTCGTAAAGCGGAAGCCTTGCATCTTGTTTATATATTTGAACTTGACTTGATCTGCCCAAGTTATTAATGATAATCTCAACAATAGATTGATCAGCGATGAAAAACTTGTTTTCAATTGCGATGCCGGTGACGTAGATAGATTGAATATTTATTTTTTACTGTTTTTTCATGGAAATAGGTCAGTTATGATGATAAACATGTACCAACAACCTTTCCAAAAATCCAATATTTTAATAACTACAAACAACAGAGATCGGTGGTTCGATGGTTGTGGCTGTTTCGTAAAACATAGACATATTTTTTTTATAAAAATGCCAAATGGGAAGATAGGTGATCAGTACCAAATGAACAACCAGAAATAGTAGTAAGTATGTGTAATATATATAAGTGACAGTAAAATCATTCATTTTTACATTGCAACTCTAATGACAAGAACGATGGATTAAAATATTGAAAATAATCATGATATTAACATTACTTCTAAACAACTGGCGAAAAACTCATGTCCAACACGATAAAAAATCAAATTCATTTTCTAGGATAAATTCAAAAACTCGGCTTCGCCTCGTCCATAACACGCCGCTATGGCATTAAATCTGCTATTCTTTCACCTTGTTAAACATTAAACTATTAATGGAATTTTAACCAAATATTTTACTCTAAGAATATCAGTAAGTTGAAAGTCGAGTGTACAATTTTACAAACTTGATTAACACATGTCCATCAATTAACGCAATCATATTTGCATCTTCATACATACGTGTATAACACATACCTACCAAATATGCGTCATTTTAATTTCAAATTGTTCATTTGAATATTCGAAATACAGTCGAGGATATTTTTTCTTTTCTTCTTCTTCTTCTCGCAATAAATTTCTAAAGTGTATCTCAGTGTCTGGTTGCGAATATGGTGGCATGGGTTCGACCCCGACCGACGCCAAAATTATTTCGCATTTTAAATGGCACAAAAAGTGACTCAGTGCACGCTTCACGCCAGCAATAAGTGCTCGTGAGGTGAAACAGGGTAAACGATAGTACGGTACAAATATGTCATCATCATTACCGATATCTTCATACAAAGCAGACCCACATATAAAGAAATCACATTATTTAATTTAAATTCTAAATTTTGATGTGTCGCTAATCTATAACAGCCTGATTCACAAAAAAGTTTAAGCTAATCCTCATTTTTGGATTAGTGAATTCTATTCTATTCCGTTATTTAAAATTTAATTTTCATGATATTATCAATAAAGGTAGATACTAGAAATAGATCAGACTATATTTTAAGTTATAAACTGTCAAAATTAGAGTAGAA
Source organism: Ophonus ardosiacus (assembly GCA_943142095.1). Lineage (NCBI taxonomy): Eukaryota > Metazoa > Arthropoda > Insecta > Coleoptera > Carabidae > Ophonus > Ophonus ardosiacus. The sequence goes on along the minus strand of OW964830.1, from coordinate 17,590,629 downwards.
TTCGCTAATCCAAAAATGAGGATTAACTTAAACCTTTTAGTGAATCAGGCTGTTAGACTATTATGATCCGCTGATCCACATGAGAACTTGAATAGTTTCAGAGGGAGTATTTACCCCCAGTTGTTAGTCAATTAAAATAAAAATTAAAATAAAATTTAAGATTGAAAAGAAAGATATTTATTTTTGCATTTTGCGCTAAATCAACGAATATAGATGTAGTTAAATATAAGAAACAATTGTTAAATAATTTCTGTCATATGTATTTTTGCCACATGGTAATTCGTAGTTCCCTGAGGATGGCAGATTGGCTGCCTAAACGTTGGACTTGTTATAAAAATATTTTCATAAATTTTCAACACTGATTTCTCCGTATGTCCTAATCTTAAAATTTTTATTCATTATTACATACTTTTCTTACATTGTTAATTTATAAGCGATGAGACAGTTTCATTTGAAACATTTTATATCTCTACATTAAATTTTATATTCGTTGCTAATTATGATGAAATAATAAAAGACACGTACAACGTTACCGCCACGCTACCTGGGACGGCTTTTCATTGAAATGTAAAATGAATAGGTCTAATTTTCCATATTTTTCAAATAGCAGCAATTTTCTTTTTTGTGATGACCCCATTCATGCCCGAATTCTATCGAAATGACAGCTGTGTGTGCTATTTCTACAATACTTTACGTGCTCTTGAAGTGACTTCTGCTAAATGCCCTGTATAGTAGAAATATTAAGTAAAATACAAACATTAAAATATATTTTTTTCCTTTGAAATAAATAATAAAAACTTATTTTAATAGGTGTTTTATGAAGTCGGGGAAGTACACACAGGTTTAAATGAGACTTCTCTATTCAATTTCTTGAATTTCAATTGCTAAATATGTAAATTTCCAGCTTGAATTTGCTTACTCCACAAACAAAACTTTATATCGAGTCTTCATCTAAATTGTTATTAGTTTCAAGTTTCTAGAACCCTGAAACGTCTTTATGAGTATATCCTCCAACTTTCTAATATAGGCAAAATTAAAACATCGACATGTTTACAAAATTGCGCTTTCTTGTTTCTTTACCGAAACTGTAAGTTTACGTATGTGATGAACTGTACAAATAAAACAGTAATGAGTTTCTGTGGGCTGACGTTTAATAAAAAAACTTTACGATAAAAATACGTCTCATTGAAGTATTTGGTCTTTTCGAAAAATTCATAAAATCAAAACGTTTAATTTTTCCGTTATTTGATTCACAAATTAAAAATCTGTTGTGGCCAGCACAAGACCTCTCGCCATTTCCATATTAGGCTATATAAGTATTGTATTGCACTTCGCTTTAGAACCGTCGTTTTATAACAAAATATTACAGAACTTTACCCAAATATTGTTTTTTTATTGTATTTAACATGTCTTCTGCACACATATAATTCTAATTATATCTATTTTTCATTGTATGAGGAAGTTACTAAATGTCAGAGATTGTTCCAATTCATTAACCAGATTGGAGGTATTTCTGATGGATATATGCATTTACCACAATTTTACCTATAATTTCAAATATTTAATTAATAAAGCAATAAGAAAAATTAAATATGCTTCCCAGAAAAATCTATCAGAATGTCACTAAAACTGTTGACATTTGACAATGACATGTGTTATAAACATTGGAATTTGTCAACTGGTTTCCTTAGTGCCTTAGCCTCTGCGATTAGTTTACTCTATAAATTATAGTGACTTTATCTCTAAATCTATACAGGATAAAAATTTTAAGTGTATTATAGATGGAGAATTTTATGTTCTTCAATATTTAATAAAAAAAAACTCCCAAAAAATTATATTTAGAAGAATTTTTCTAAGAAACTACTACTTCCGGTTGTTCAATTGTTACCAAAACCTTTTCAGCTCTTCCTAGGAATGTCAGATTGAGGAAACTGCAGTTAAATATTTTTTAAGTCTTATAGTTTTTGAGGAATCGTGTCTACAACATCCAGACATACATACACACACACACATACACACACACACATACACACATCCACACACACACACACACACATCATTTTAAAAATGTTATAATCGGATTCTAGGGACCTTAAATCGTGCTTATTCAATAAAATCTGGATATGCGAATTTTAGCATGAATCCAATACCTCTCTTAGCGAGAGGTAAAAATAGTTTTACAAAAATTAACGTATTTGAATTTTATTTCATATTTTTGCGAACAAAATGAAGACAATTATTAAAGACATAGGACCGAATGTTATTATACTTGCCGTCAAATGATTATGGACTGATGTTCAACTTTTATCCCTTTCTGCACCCTGTCCCTTACCCAGCGCCAGCGGTGTTGCCGCTTGTAACTTGACATGACCAGGAATGAACGCAAATGTCATATAATACATTTAAAACTAATTAAAAATTTTAATACATCGTAAAAGAAGAAAATATTACAACAAATAAGTAAGGTAAGACAGTAATACGTAAACGTAATATAACATATAAAAATTGTCTCTGTGGAAAATTTATATTTATATTTTGACCAAAGTTTCCACACATCAAACTAAGGTCACATTTGCGTTAAAATACGATAACCGGTAAAATCTATATAAAAGGTAAGAATAATTGATTATTAGGTGAACAGTAGACCTGCCAACACAACATGCTTCTGCATCTGCAGTCAAATCCAAAGTTTTCTTGTTATTTAATAAATTCATGAGTTTCACTCATTTTCTTTTCAAAAGTCTAAATATAATGCAATTTATAGGAGTGGGAATAAAAAGCGCACGCAAGTACTAACGAAAATGTCAGAATATAAAATGACATTCACAGATTACAGATATTTGTACAGGTAGACACTTAAAAAAATTGGCAACAGTGTAGAAATCTCCAATCCATAATTACTTGACGGCAAGTATAGCTATTTATAGTTTTTCTAGTTCTCTTTTTAAGTTTTATAATAAAAAAATAATGAATTATCATATTAGAGACTAGATCTTTAGAGCGAAAAAGTGCCAGATAAACGCAGTAATAAGAAAAATAATGTGGTTTTGACAATACTTTTTTCCACGACCGAGAGCAAAAGTTCATTTTAATGGTATCAAAATGCAAGAGAAATACATCATATTGCCTCTAAAAGCGATGTGTGAACATTATTTCCTTAGGGCAAATTTCATTATTTTAACAAGTAATGACATTTAATGCGTATCATACATTTCCCAGAATTTGAGAGTAATAAGCAGCATCAACTATTTCTTGCGGTTCTTTAGAACAAGAAGAATTCTATGCAAAGTTACAATTACTGTAAAAAGTTACAATTAAAAGCAATTTTTAACAAACGATCAACAAATTATTGATGTCATGTGTAACGATTAAACTATCAATAAATTTCTGTTAATATGACATTATCAATCTCCCGGTCATAGAAAAAATAGTATATACCGGTGTCTACTTTTTTATCGACCTTGGGAAATACAATGTTAAAATTTTGATATGAATGTAATTGCTGCCCTATTAATTTTAGTACGAAAGTGGAAATATAAAAAACATTCTGAATAAAAAACAGTTTTTAATTCTGAACAATTTTTATATTTACTATTTACACGTTTATTGTAAAATTAATAGGGCAGAAATTGTATCCATATAAAAATTTTACTACAGTATTTTTTATAGTCTATAAACAAAGAAGATACCCGGTATATCTCAGAAGAGAATACTACTTTACCTTGTTTTGTAGCCCACGGGTTGATTACAAATTATACCTCTGGAAAAATCAGTAGTCTACTTCCATAATATAATATTTTTCTGTCAGAGCTTCGCATATGTATATTTTTCCATTTACACATTTATAAGATACAAATAATTAAAAACACAATTTTATAAATCGGATTAAACATATACATACATATTTCATATTCTTGTATGAAATTTTATTCTAAATTTAAATTCATTTACATAAATTTTGGAATATAAATAAATGATACACTTATAAAAGAAATTCATACAAATTTATACATTTAATTATCTACAACTTGAAAACATTTCAATGCATGTCATAAAAAATTTATTTCTTGTTCTATTTTTAATCGTTATGTGTAGGACATACGAAAAAAGCCAGTTAATAAAATTCAAAGAGAAAACATGTAACTGTTTTTAATTAACTCAATGGAAAAATAGTGAATTGAAATGCTCTGGTTCTACGATTTTTTTAATAAATGTTTTCTTATTACTACACGGATTCTCCAATACCTGTTACACATTTAAGGCGATAATACATAATGGGGCATTCTAATTTTTTTATTTTATTTTCTAAGACTTTAACTTATTGTATTGTAAATCCAAAATTTTGAATTCTTTCTTTCCTTGCCATCTTCGTCTTAAACCGTCGTGATTTTCTTTTCCAATATCTTCAGTATTACCGTATTACCTTATCCCAGTCGTCTTTAGGTCTTCCTCGGTCTCTTTTTTCTACCATCATGTTCGTCATCCATATTTATCTCACAGGTCTAAGCTATCTGTCTCTCCTCGAAGTCCAATACAGACTTACACTATAGTTGTACTCTAATTATTTCATTTCTAATTATTCTATCTCATAGTGTTACTCCCAGTTCTCTTCTTAAATATCTCATTTCAAGTGCTTGAATTTTACTTTTCTTTGCCCTAGATAATACCCAAGATTCACACCCGTATGTTAAAACAGATCTGTATATTGAATTGTATATTGTTATCTTCCTTTTGATGTTAATCTTTTTCAGTCCTATGAAGCTCTACATTATTGCGTGAAATGTTTCCGCTGTTTTCTGAATTCTGATGTTTATGTAAGCCCCTTGTGATCCACTATTTTCAATTTGGACTCCAGATGTAATGTAGGAAGAAAGATAGCATTTGGATATATGTATATAAAAAGTGTAAACACACAAAACGTAATAAAACTAAACATATAAAACAGCCGACGACGCGTCAATGCCACAAAAACTGCTTGCTATTAATGGTAAAGTTATATGGTTATACGTACAAAAAGAATTATGCATCATCGCTTATAAGTCACATACCACGTGATATTTTTTAGCGCCAAAATAAATTATAAGAAAATTCATGTTAGAAAAAATAAATTTATTGTTTATATTATTTGGTTATATTTTAATATAATCCACAATGGATATTAGGGATAGGACGACTATCCGGTGGTTTTACTAATCCCGGGTGATCCGGCTTAAAAACCGTAACTTCTATTCCGGCTGAACCACGCTTATGATTCGGTTGCATTATTGCAATATTGCTTGTAGCAGGAAATGTTTTTGGATGATTATACTACCACTAAATTGAATTTGATTGTTTGTCTACAATTGCCATTTCGTAATAAATATTAAATTAATCATGTTTGTTGTTTCCTGAATTTGGATGTTAAAAGTGACACAATGGGCCCTATTCTGTAACTCAGTAGTTAATTTTTAACAACTGGTTAAAATTTTTAACCAATCAAGTATGTTGATATATAACAAAAAATGGATTTTTAGTTATCAAATCAATTCGCGATACAAGTTTAGACGTCGGCGCCACTAGTGAACTTGCTTGAAGAGTATTGACATCTGTCAATCTCGTATTTACTTTGTCATATTTTTGTGTAATTTCGCTTTATTTTTTAATTTTTATATAAACATAAATTTATAATAATAATATAATAACAACTACGATGTTATTGAATATTCAATGGAACTGAAATGATATAAAAATATCACAATGAAATCATTACATAACCTTAAGTAAATACCTACCATAAAAGTTCCAATATCAATACTAGATAGATGAGAATGACGCTTATATACAAAAGTATTGTATATACAAGAACTTAAATTTGTATAATAACACAAATATAAGAGAAATTACGCAAAAATATTACAAACTACACAAGAGATTGACAAATGTCAATACCCTTCAAACAAGTTCACTAGTGGCGCTGACGTCTAAACTTGCATCGCGAATAGCTACTGGATAAAAAATTTAACTGGTTGTTAAAAATTAACCATTGAGTTACAGAATAACCCTGAATGTCGTTGTAACACTGCCGCAAACATAATGATAAATTCCTTGAGAAATCATTTCACTTCGCTCCCTTTTTATTAACTAATGGTTCTTCATCGTTATCATTATCCTCATTATTCAATCTCATATTGAACGATGCTGTTTTTAATTATTTCCCTAATTTTATTCAGATGAACGATAGGTACCGATCCGGTGGCCTGAATTCCGGCAATTCGGTCTGCCCAATAGCCGGATAATCCAGTTCTTGTTTTCCGGTGCAATCGTGATTTGGTACCTTATATATTATTACATTAGAATGCCCCATTAGAGATGGCATATGTGCCCATTACCAAATTTTCATAATACGACAATATGGGTATAGATAACAATTTATTTATTTGCTGCAAATATATAATACCCATGCGGATTAGATGGCATCAATTTTTTTGTATAGTCATTTTCATTATTCTAATCAATTTTTTTATTACAATTAAGCATTTCTTTGCTGCAAGTCTTTTAATAAAGGGATATACTTGTAGATAACCATAGGACATTTAATTTATTGACAGATTTGTATAAAACAAAATAATGGATCAATCTATCCACGAAAATAAATTGATAAATCAAGGTCTTTTTGTAGTAACTCTACTGGTTTTTATTATTTTTAACACACCAATGACTTGGATGCACACTACATTTTATGGATAACGGACACACTTTATATTTTTACTACTACTGATTTTATTATTTGCATATTTATATACAACTGAAACTAACTTTTTATTAACGATTGCACTATCATAATTAAACAAAACTAAACATAACTAAATCTTAAAGATGCCGATGCATCCTTAGGCCAAAACACTCGCGTTACGCAGAACGCGAGTCTAAATTAGATCTCTACATATCTTCTCGATATGAATCTCAACACTAGACTCCATGTCCTTCCGACATGAATCTCTCACAAAGACTCTATGCCTTTCTCGAATGAATCTTAACCAAAAACTCCATGTACTTCCGACATGAATCTCAACACTATACTAACTTAAAAACCAACGGTTATAATCTTCAGGTCATATCTGAGGGATGAGGGTGAAAGGTTATCATATAGAGTCCCTGTGAGATCCAGACTAAACATAGATAATTATTTCTAAACAGAATTTTGACTTAAAAAGATAACACAGTTGAAATATTGATATTATAATTTAGAAGAGTTTATAATGAAGTTATTTACTTGTTATTGCTATGCATATACCTTGTCACATATTATACTTTGTTTTTAAGTAGAAGGAGACAATTTCATGGTCTGATTTTCAATATTAAATAACTATACCGTGTTTTATAGACAGCAGTAGACGAAGTCACATTTACACCGCTAGGAGCATAGAGTTAAGAATATATAATATAGAGGGAGCGTAAGACTAAAATCTTGAAGCCGTGCGGGGAAATGGTCCGCCATCTTGTATTGTTCCATTTCTGATTCATGTTTACTTGCACTTTCGTTGACGTGTGCTATTTGAAATTTGTTCTTAAACTTTTGTGTTTAAATACCTTTTTTGGACACATTTAGTAATATATTTATAATAAATATGCCAGCGTGCTGTGTGTTAGGGTCATTTTCAAATGATTGTAATATGGAAATATAAACTGATTTTTAAAAGTTCAACATTTTTTTTATGGAAAAAAAATAAAATAATTACCCCAATGGGGAATCGAACCCCAACCAAAAATTTCTGACGCTATTACTGTTATGACCACTGCGCCACGGAGACATTTGTAAATATTTTCATATTGCATAATAAAAAACTGAAACAATTATTTATTTGACAATTTTTGTAATTTATTGCAATTTTTGCAATATTATTAAAGTAATTAATATTAAATAATGTAGAAGATGTAATGTACTTTTATCATGTTCAATAGCATGGCTTGATTTATTGCCAGACCTTTGTATTTACCAAAAACTGTTTCCCATGTTAAACGTCTATGTTTACTCATAAAATAAACGCTGAATAAACGCTTCAATACATTGCTGTCAAACATTCATACCGTAACTATGGCAATGATATACGCTATGTTTACTGATAAAATAAACTCTCGGTATATTCTTACCTCCATGGCTAGGAGTTACCAAAAAAAGTCACTAGATTTATTTGGCAGGGGAATTGAAATGTTAAAATGAAGATCACGTCAGAATTTATACTTTCCAGGTTATATTTTCATTAACCAAAACTATTATAGATAATCTACTTAATTTATGCCCAGTTGCACCGATACCACGTAAGAATTTAAGTTTAGTTTAGCCTTAAGTTTAGTTTTATTTCGTTGCACCGTACGCTAAACTCTCCATAAACATCTTAAGGCTTCCATAAATTTAAGCCTCCGAAATTGACGGTTTATCTTACACTTAAGTAAGTAGTGAGGTTATATTGAATGGAAACGTTTTTAATTTCTATCAGAATCATTGAAGTTATTGATTTTATTGTCGATGATGACGATTTAGATGCATTGGATTTCAAGGCAAATATACGACAGATCTGTTCATTTTCATACTCTTTCTGATCATGCTGTTTTTCAACGGTTTCGATTAACCAAATGTACAGTATTGCAATTACTGATTTTAATAGAAAATAATATTGAATTTTATAACGACATGTAAGTATTGCATTCATTTTTCTTTCAATGTTTTACTTATTAATTTAATTAGTTGGCACTTCGTGTTCTATTTCTTTTTTCGTCTGATACCATTTTTGCTAAAAACAATGAATGTATTTAATTACACTTCAATTTTAAAACTATAATTCTATTTGAATCGAACTTACCAATATAACCTCCAAACTTTAACACAAACAAAATCTCTAAATTTTATTTTTCTTGTTACTAAAAGTACAATTTAAACAGTTTAAAAATATATAAACTTCACTTACTTAAGGTTATTAAAAAAATGTATGTGCAACAGTAGATACAAATTAAGTGATACTTAACGTAAGTTCAGTTTTATTAAGTGTAAATTTAAGAAACGTCGGTGCAACCGGGCATTATTCATATAAAATCATAAATACATAACTTTTAATTATAAATTAATTAATTGCATTATTTTTTTGTAATTCCTTGATGAAAAATTTATATATTATAACTATTTTTATTCGTGAAATATCACAAAAAGAGAAATGAAACAAAAAACACGTGCAAATTCAACAAGTGATTTGACAACTACTGAGAGTTTGACGTTTCAATTACGTTTGAAGGTTAACTTGAAATTTCGTCTGGTTAAATGCGGCTTCAGGAGACAGCTCAGCAGCCAATCACAGGCTTTAATTTTTTCAGTAGAATTTCTAGTTACTGTCTATAGTTTAAAAACAGAGTATAGAAAAAATATTTATCCACAACTGTCAAAAAATATACCAATAATTCTACCAATTTTTAACAATTAATGACCTTCGTTACTGTTGCTCCTTGAAAAATATTAACAGTTCGATGAAATAATATTATTCAACCGTTATGTCAAATTCAAATCTTACTTACCTTTTAGACAGTACAAACAAAATTACTTTTATCCACATAAAAAGTGAAAGTTTTGTCATTTCCATACTTTGTCTACTTATTTTTCAATTCAAATATGTCACTAATATGCTATTATTTGACAGTTGTGGATAAAGTATAGTATTCTATTTGCATGTAATTACTATTACTCATTCAAATGATTTACATCACTCGCCTTCCAGCTCGGCATGCAAACTTCATTCTCATGAGTAATAGCACACTTTACATGCTCATGGAATAATACGAATGCAACAAAATTTTAATTGTTGAGCATTCTGTCTCAATAATACGATATAGTATATAAGTAATACATTTTAACTACAACTTAATAATTTCAAAGAAATCTGTTTGTTGAAAATTGTTTGATTTTATGTGTTTTAACTTATAGTTTAAGAACTAGAACATCTGTTTTTATAAATAATAAATAAAGATAAAGTACCCAATTATGAAACCTTTAAACTGCAACAAAAAATCCTTTGGCTATCCCAGCCAGTACCTCTCGCAAAGTGAATACCCAATGAGCAAAAACTACGAGCATATTTAAGTTGAATATGTAATGTAAGTGCAATAAATCATAGAGAAATTTAGAGCTGCGGTACAAACTTAAGCTGGAGCTTAAAACGAACAATACACAGTAGGAGTTGTGACATCCAGATCTCCATTACTGTATCTAGAATCTAGATCTACATCTAGCACAGGAGATTTCAAGATAAATTGCGGAAATTTATATGAATGTAAGTAGGAATCGTTTGTATCACAAGAACATTAATAAATGCAAGTATGGTTTTGGAATTTATACGCGAAATTTATTACCAAGAGTATTAAACTAGGTTTATGATATATGTGTGTTTGAACGAAACTATTACGTTTTAATAATGGAAAATAGTAAGGATTTATTAACCCATTTCCAATACAAGTAAAAAATTTGATGTAGCCACCACAATACCTCCTGCTTTTTCATTTTTATTAATTTAAATACATATCTACATATTCTGCAAACTATAGTTCCTTTGCATATTGCATATATTGCTTTACGTGATCCATTTCGATAATGTGTAGTTTTAATTGTAAACTAATATTTGACACTTTGACAACACGTGTACCTATTCACAGTTGTCTGATTTTTAGTACTGCGAACATATCAAATTTATATCGGACCAATCTGTACATCTAATATTTATGAATGATAGAAAATATATTATTTTTACTAACCTTAATTTCATTAGACTCAATACAATCTTCTTAACACAGTTTCATTATTAGTTTTAATGTAATTGTTTCCTGACAGTGACATTTGTTTAAATATGTCAAAATTTTTATTAAAATATTTTGTTTTTGTTTGACGCATAGGCAAGATGATATACAAAAATAAATTATTTTATAATTTAATATTTAAAGTTATTTGAAGTTATTTACTAAATATTATTATCGTAGAATTGAAGATTGTACCATTATATCCAATTTTTATTAGTAAAAATTGCTAAAAAAATATATTCAATGAATTTTTTTCAAGAAAAACTGTTAAAATCTTGTATAAGTGATACTTCCGGTTATCCGATATACACTAAAAACTAATGAGCTCTTCCCACATTAGTATAGATTGATAGTATTTGAGTAATCTTTAAAAAGGCTGATTTTCCGAAATTATATAGCTTAATATCTTCATTTAATTGGGATGATTTAAAAATGTTTGGTGATGTAAATACGGCGTGTGATTATTTTTATTCGAATCTTTATGCAATAATCAAAGAATGTGTTCCTCTAAAATCTCATCGAATTTTAAACTATCCACCCTGGTTTACGTCACAAATCATAAAATCTATTAAGAGGAAAGCTCATTTCTTAAAGATGCACAAAAAATTCCCACATACTGCACATTATTATGAAAAATATAAAACCCTCCGAGCACAAATTAAAAATGATGTAAAAATTTCTTATAATAATTATACATGTGATTGTGAAAATTCAATTATTGCAGATCCCAATAAATTTTGGGGTTTTATCAACACGAAAAGCAATAAATCAACTTTTCCATCTACTATGAATTTTAATGATATAATGTACAATAATCCATCTGACATTGCACAAGTTTTTGCAACATACTTTCATAGTGTCTATTCTCCTCCATCGAATGAGCCTCTTCCTGAAATTGTTCCTACATCCAATATTCCTATCTTACTTGATACGATATCTCATGAAGAAATTGAATCTTTGTTAAGTAAGCTTAAACCTAATCTATCTTGTGGACCAGATTTAATACCTAATTTAATAATTAAGGACTGTGCTTATCCATTTTCTCTCGCTCTATTTCATATATTAAATTTAGCAGTTCAGACCAATACCTTTCCTGATGTTTGGAAAATTGCGCGCGTAACTCCAGTTCATAAGTCTGGTGATAAAACCTGCATCCAGAATTACAGACCAATTGCGGTTGTTTCCAACTTTAGTAAAATATTTGAAAAGATAATACACTGTTCAATATACAGTCAAGTAAGAAACCTACTATCCTTTCGTCAACATGGATTCATGTCAAAAAGGTCAACTACGACAAACCTTTGTTACTTCACTCATTTTATTTCTTCTGCCTTAGACACCAGTGCTCAAGTTGATACAGTTTATACAGACTTTGCTAAGGCATTTGACAGGATAGATCATAACATCTTAATTCACAAACTAAAATCTTTTGCAGTATCCAATTCACTAATTGCTTTGATTACATCTTATTTAAATAATAGGAAATTTTTAGTTCACTTTTTAGGAAAACAAAGTTCTTTCTTTGGTGTTCCTTCTGGGATACCCCAGGGATCTAACCTTGGCCCCCTTCTCTTTTTACTTTTTATCAATGATCTTACATGTATATTTAAAAGTGAAATTTTAATGTTTGCTGATGATCTTAAGATTTTTCGTAGTGTATCAAATCTATCAGATTGTTCATTGCTTCAAGACGACCTAAATAATTTAGAAACCTGGTGCAAAATCAATCATTTTCACCTTAATATCAATAAATGTAAGGTGATAACTTATACAAGGAAAAAGACTCCTATATCTTTTAATTATAAGTTAAATAATCAGGTTCTAGATAGGTGCGATACAATCTGTGATCTTGGTGTAATATTTGACTCTAAATTGACTTTCATACCACACATACAATCGATCACATCCTCTGCTAACAGAATGCTTGGATTTGTTATTCGCAATACGCGTACGTTTCTTAATATTCAGGCAATTTTCTCACTTTATTTCTCTCTAGTAAGGTCCAAACTTGAGTACTGCTCACTAATTTGGGATCCCCATTATGAAATTCACGGTAAACTAATTGAGTGCGTACAAAAAAAGTTTTTGAGATACATTTATTTTAAGATAATGAGGTCATATCCCGATAATCAACTTTCTTACGAAGTTTTACTTAATATTTTTAATTTTAAATCATTATTCTTCAGGAGACGTTTTAATACTATGGTATATGTCTTTAAGTTAGTTCATAATATCGTTGATGACCCTATTTGCCTAAATTTCTTGAATTTCTTTGCTCCAGTGACTAATACCCGATCGTCCTATACATTCTATATTCCTGCTGCTAGAACTAATGTTCGTATGTGTTCACCGATAACACGTATGTGTAAATTTAGTAATCTTTACTCGGATAAAGTTGATATATTCTTTTCTGTATTTAGTGAATTTTGTTATAAACTTCATAACTGCAATTTAACTCTTTAACTGTTCGATTAATTAATTATATTGTTTGTTCCTTCAATTGTTGTATATTTCTATGTATTTTTTTTCCTACCCTCTTATTAGGCTACGCCTGTTGGGTAGTGTACTTAAATAAATAAATAAATAAATAAATAATCGTGTACACACACACACACACACACACACACACACACACACACACACACACACCTACAGACATCATTGTAAAAATGTTAAAATCGGATTCTACGGACATCAAAACGTGCTTATTCACTAAAATCTCTATAAGCGATTTTTAGCACGATCCCTATACCTCCCTTTCCTAGGGTAAAAATTGTATCACAAGGAAGTACAGGTTATTTCATATGATGATATACATACTCTGTGCCGCTGAAGATATTTTTCATAATAATAATAATAATAATAATAATAATAATATTTATTTATCAAAGACCATGTACATGATATAGATATTGTCAGAAAAAGAAAACAATAGAGTATTACACTGTTTTACATGTTTAAATATTCATCTATAGAATAGAAACAATTTATGATAAGAAATTCTTTAAGTTCCTTTTTAAACATTATAAAGTTGTTCAATGTTTTTATTCTTTGTGGAAGTTTATTATATAAAACTGCTCCTGCGTAATATACATTTTTTTCGAATAATGCTAATCTATGTTTCTCTAATATTAATTTACTTTTATTTCTGGTATCAAAAGAGTGAATATCATAACCTTTTTGGAAATTATTGTAATATTTTTTAACAAATAAAAGCAAATTATATATATGCGTACTAGTGAAAGTAAGTAATTTTAATTTTACAAAAGCATTTCTACAACTATCGCACCACTTCAAACCAGCCATATAACGAACTGCTCGTTTTTGTAATAAAAACACTCTATTCACATCTTTAGACAAACCCCAGAAAATTACACCGTAAGACATAACTGAGTGAAATTTTGCATGGTAAAATATTTTAATTGTGTTTGAGGTATTAATCTGTGTTAAACGGCGTATTGCATAACATAAACTTGTGAGTTTATTACAAACATACGCTATGTGATATTCACCGTTCATTTTTTCATCAATATGAAAACCTAATATTTTTGTTGACTTTACTTGTTCTAAAGATTTTCCATTGTATCTGACTAAAGCACATTCATTATTGTCTGGCCTAGTGATGAAACGTATAACATTTGACTTTTTACAGTTTAAGACAAGTTTATTTTCTTGAAACCAATATTTTAAATTATCAAGGTTTTTATTACATAACTGTATTGTGGTTGAAAAAGATGATGACATAGGGACATATAACATTAGGTACTGGTGTTTTTACCTCCCACTACCCTTAGTCCAAGCCCAAAATTATATAATCTGTTACCCAGTGAGCTCAAACTGCTACCCTACCAAAAATATAAATTAAAGTTACATATTCTTCAAAACTCATCGTTACCTTCCGTCACCTTTAGGTAAGGAAGGTATTGTCTTTGGTCAAAAAATTCGGTGGTGAGTTTTTAATGAATAAGCACGTTTTAGGGTCCCTACAATACGAATTTACTATTTTTAAGATGATGTCTGTATGTATGTATGTATGTGTGTGTGTGTGTGTGTGTGTGTGTGTGTCCGTGTGTGTGTGTGTGTGTGTGTATGTGTGTGTATGTGTGTCCGTGTGTGACAAATTTTTCTCCGACCATAACTCCAATACTACAAATCTAAAAATTATAATTCTTTCGTATTCCTCTTCTGTACATCCATATAAAGAGTTGATTAGATTTTGGTTATAATTGATCCACCGGAAGTACCCTTATTTGAAGTTTTTAACAGTTTTTCTTAAAAAAACGCAGTTAAATATTATTTTTCGACATTTTGTGATTATCAATATGAAAGAATATCTTATTCTCTATACAGTTTGATTATACTCGTACAGTTTCGTTCATATTCAATAGATATAGAGTTATAGAGACATTAAGAGAGATTAACTTTCAAAAATTAGTCAGCTTTGTTAAAATTATGGAAACAACAGATATATTCAGAAAAATTTAATTGACAGATGTCAGTGTCAAATGCAAAACCAAAGTTGTAAGTATAGGGTCAGAAAGTTATGTGTGAATGTGATAGAGTGTCCCTCCAAAGAGAAGAAGATGGAAGGACTGTGTAGCAGAAGATTTGAGAGAGGAAGAATTGTGTGAAGAAGCTGCGTTGGACAGGAATGATTAAAAGAGAAGAGTAACAAACAGCGACCCCTAATAAAATAGGGAAAGGAACTTTCGGTATAGAATTTGTAAAAAATAGTGTGTTCGTGTTACAATTTTATAGGATATACAGAATCTTTTTCAAGGAACTTTTGGTATGGGATATATACAAAATACATCGAATTGACGGAAGGTTTTGTGCTGGCCACAACAGATTTTTTTTATTCTGTAAATGACTTTATGTGTAATGCAGAGATATTATTCTCTGATTTTTTACAAAATGACGTTTCTTAACCTTTGACTTTTATGTATTTTATATTCTCTGGAATGTTGTGTATACTAGGTATACTATATTTTTACTAATGTATGTTCACGTATTATTAGATTGATTTTCATCTTGTATGCAAATGTTTTTATTTTCTATTAATGTCAACCGTAATGATTTTAAGTTGTATTGTAATGTTTGAACCCGATTTTAACAATTTCAAGATGTCTGTATTTGTGTGTATGGATTTTGTCAATGAAAGAAGTCATCAGATTTTGGTGTAAATCAGGTACCGAAAATGGCTGGCACTTTACTTGAATCTCAAAATAATTTTTCTTGGAAAACTACCTTTAAATATAATGTTTTTGCGATTTTTATCATTATAAGAATTAAAGATTATTAAATTTTCTTCAGATAGGTTTGCATTTATACTTTTTCTATATATATTTTATAAATAAATACATGTAATAATCTATTTTAAAAATCCCGAAACCTAAACATAATTCCTTTGTTTTTAATTACACAGTTCAGATTTCAAATGTATGCAAAATGACAGATAAATGTCACTGTCAAAGAACTTATCATTTCAAATTATTAATGGTAAAGTGTTAAAAAGAAAATTGTAATAGTAAATAAAACAATAGTTATATTATATGAATGCAAAGGAACGTAATATAGTTTCCAGCATCAATAAATATGTGGGTATGTATTTAAATTAATAACAAGAAATTATAACACTCGGTTTAGTTTCACAAGAGAAGTATATTTTTACTTTATTGTACAATTTAGCCAGTTGCAGCATTAACAGAAGTACTAGTGAGAGGTATAATGCTGCCCACAACAGATTTTTTTTATTGAAGCTACTAAAAATACCTTTTGGATTATAAAAGAAACGGTTAATATGTTATTTTTTCAACAAATTTAACTGTATGAAATTCCAAATAATTGACCATCAAGTAATTTTATATTAATATTTAATTATTATACAAGGGTGGAATGGAACATATTAGTAATGAAAGAAAAAATTAGCCACAACGCCCCCGGGAAACCAACCGTTTTGTTTTTCAATAATATTTTTACTAATTTTACTGGTAGCGATCTGATGTTTTGTGTAGGTACCTTTCAACCAAATGCTGGCAATATTATACGTAGCATCGAGTTTGTGACTGTATTATTTTTCAAAATATTTAAAGGAACGGTCTGACGTACCGACGTTTAGGTACATATAATTTAGTACATTCAATTAATGCAACAGGTTTTCGAGATAATTAGTTCATTACGTATTGCTGGACGTCGACAATGGCTCCAAATTCCAACAATACACACACGTACGCAAAACGAGAACGTTGAGATTAAGGCTCTCGCTCTCAATACGGCACGAATATGGAGTATAATGTAATTGTGTTCTAGATTAATTCCGAAATATACATAAATGTATAACTAAAAGATAAAAGGCTGAAATTAGTGCTAGAATTAGTGCTTGTGAAATTACAACCATTTGTAGATAGGTAAGAAGCACAGGTGGAGATCTCACCTGAGTAATAGGACAGCTTTTAAAGTGAAAATTTTTTGGTTAAAAAATTTTCCAATTGAATCCCTTTATTGCTGACCACGTGTGCGAAAGTAACCAATCAAAACAGACTTACACTGATAATTATCCTAAGGCAATTATTACTTATGTCACTAAGTTGCTAAGTAACAAACACTTTTTGACATATAATTAAAGATTAATTGTTTTAATTTGAAAATGTCATTTTCACGCTGTCAATGAAAATGACAATTTAATCAACAAAA
The DNA here is from genome assembly GCA_943142095.1 of Ophonus ardosiacus. Classification (NCBI taxonomy): domain Eukaryota; kingdom Metazoa; phylum Arthropoda; class Insecta; order Coleoptera; family Carabidae; genus Ophonus; species Ophonus ardosiacus. Next base: position 17,573,121 of record OW964830.1, on the reverse strand, counting down.
TTATAGAAGAAAACACATCAAAAAATACTGTAATAAATAAAAAACTAAATGTGGAGAATATTTATAGAGTTTTGTATGTCTTATCTTCTTCTCTTTGGTCTCACTCAAAGAGGTCTCATTCTCATTGCACACTTCACACTGAACATATTTATAGTGACATTCACGTTCATAGCTACTAGTTATAACTACTGGGCTATGTTCGACACAAAAATTCTGGCAAATACATATTTTCGGCAAATTTAATGTTAAAACTGCAAAAAATTTCTCACCGAATACCCCTCGATCATTGATAAATACTTATAATTTTATCACACTTCCTCAAGCACGTTTCTTTTAGGTAACACCACCTCCGCCTTCGGCGTCGGGCTGTTACCAAGCAACGCGCTTTCGGTAACTGTCATAAAATTATTTCGTAATTATCAATGTCCTCGGGATATTATAGCTGAAAATTGCCTCTGTTGCAGAAATACTGTGTTTAAATCCCGTAACCTTCGACGGAAACACATCTCCAAATTAACTGGACGAGACCCAAATCTCTCCAAAGAGGATAAAACCGACAAATCGGCACAAAAAAAGTGCCACATGCAGCCATCACAACATCTCAGCACAGAAGGACTAATTTTTACCAAAAACAAATAAACTGAAGTAAACAGGTTTAACCTCGACATAGCGTCGCAAAAGGACATTCGGTTCGCCTTTGTAATACAAAAGGTCATCAGGATAAATTCACTAAGACCAAAATTACTGAAACGTCGAGGTTGTCTAAAAGAAGGGCGGTACGAAATCGGACAGTAACACATCATTAGGTTGGTAGCGACCATTTATGGCCGTGTTATATGCATATTATGCATCGCTAACGAACTATAGAAATAAAATAATATATTAAACAACAAATTACATAATGGTCATTTTATTTTGTGAGAAAGAAGTTTGAGTCACGTCAACCAACCCTTCAAACAAAATAATCGACAATGGGGTCCTATACCATAGTCATATTTTAACTATCTTAAATAAGAAGACGAAAATATACATAAATTAATGAGTATTAGTGAAAAAATTTTCTTTAAATATTAACTAGGTCACAAACTACAAGCGATTGAAGCTGATTACTAATTGGGTATGACGCGTTAGGTACTAAGAATTTGATTGGTCGCCTGATTTTAAAAAGAAGATTAGCGCGTCTGTAGAGGTCACCTTTGAAAGAATATGAAATGTCATGTTGTTCTATAACCTAACAAAACATTTAACAATTTTGTGTTTGATGAATTTGTTTAATTATAACATCTAGTAATATTAACAATAATCATGTATTTATAATTAAATCAATTTGTAATATGAATTAAATTAATAATAATATTAATTAAATTAATATTGAAACTTCAAAACAGGCAAACATTAGCGCCATCCGTCGTCATACTTTGTGTAATAATATTGTCAAACTGTTTCAATGTTCTGTAATTTATTAGGAAGAAATCCTTGTTAAATGCTTATTATTTATGTTATTTATACTTAATAATAATTTCTTCGTGAATATAACGTATAAGTTTTTATATAAAAACATTTCAGCTATGCAAACATGAAAAAAATTGTTTCCAGTATAACTAACAGTTTGTCCCATTGTTTGTCGATCACTAGTTAGTACCTGCTACGTCACGCACAAATTCTTAAACTTTAAAAATTCATATCTCGCTTATTACGTAAAATTTTTAAGTCGCGTTTGCACTGAAGTTCTTATTTTATCCTGTTCTTATAGGAAAAAAAAATAAAAGAAAAATGGTATAGGACCCCATTATAAAATGAGTTCTTTATACTATTTTTTCTGTGCCCTTATGCTCTTTTTAAGTAAAAAAATCTGATGTGGCCAGCACATGACCTCCCGTCAATTTCATGTTTAAGATAGCAGGGAGCTTTAAGTAAAGTATCACTTCCGGTTGATCGTTTGTAAATAAAATCTAATTTGTTGTCCAATAAATAGAAAAGTTTGTAATACGAAATTTTGGATTATGTTTTATTGTTTTTCGTCAAAAATTTGTTAGAGCTCCAAATTAAGTACTACATCCGATTTATCATATATAGTTAAAATCTAATATGTTGTTTCAAATTATATATGAATTTTTAATAAATTTGAGAAGTTTTGGTTCATATTTTAATAGACTTTAAGGAAAAATGATCACACACACACACATTCTTATAAAAATTAGCATCAACTTCTACGTGCTCTAAAACGCAATCTTTGTAAATTCTTGGCCGTACATGATCCATTTCGTAAATGTGTAGTTGTAAATTAATATTAATTTATAGTGCTGCAAAAATAGAAAAAAATTAAATCAGATCATCTTGTACATGTAATATTTATGTATGATGAAAAATATATTATTTTTACAAATTTCATTAGAATTAAATATATTTTACCATTATATTCCCCTTAACACGGTTTCATTATTAATTTTAATGTAATTACTTCCTGACAGAGACATTTGTTTAAATATGTCAAAATTGTTATTAAAATTAAGTTTTTGTTGGACACATAGGCAAGACGATATATGAAAATGCATTATATTATATATTCATATTTAAAGTTATTTAGAGTTATATACTAAATGTTATTATCTTAGAATTGAAGGTTGTACAATTATATTCAGTTTTAATTAGTAAAAGTTGCTAAAAATTATATTCAATGAATTTTTTACAAGAAAAATTGTTAAAAGCTTGTATAAATTATACTTCCGGTTATCTGAAATACACTAAAAACTGAGCTCTTCCCACATTAGTATAGAATGGATATACAAAATTTCAAATTTTTCTGATTGATAGTATTTGATTAATCGGGTCCACAAGATCCACACACAGACACACATACAGACACACGCACATACTTATCTACAGACATCATTGTAAAAATGGTAAAATCGGATTCTGGGAACATCAAAACGTTCTTAGTCACTAAAATCTCTATATCCGATTTTTAGCACGATCCCTATAGGTACCTCCATTACCTAGGGTAGCGGGAGGTAAAAAGCATTTCACAACCTACAGCCAACCAAGACGTAAAGACTTATTGAATACCCGATATAATGTACTATTCAAGATAATTAAAGATACATAATCTACTAACATTATTTTATGTTTTTAAGTGTTACATACTTCGGCCGTAAAGATGTATCTTTCAGAAGCGTTGCTAAGCTAGTAGTGGGCAGCTGTTACCAGTTCAGTATGCTATTTTTAAGGTGAATAATAATAAAAAATATTACAGAGATTCAATAGCAATATTTTTTTAATAAATCTGCTTATCTGACGTTCGCGAGTCGTTCGAAAGTGAATTCGATTATCATCGCATTTCACAGTTCAAAGGGACTGTTCCACCGCGATTTCATGCCCCCCGGCCAGATTGTGACCGAGCTATTCTACGAAGAAGTATTTGAATGCCTGCTAAAAATAATTCGCCGAGTTAAGCATTAAAGCACCACCAAGCAGCAGAATTGTTCCCCTGCATGAAAATCTTTCGACACATTCATCGCTAATTGTTTCGCAATTTCTCGATAGAAAGTCGCTATCAGTGTTTATCCATGCATCGTACTTACCCGATTTGACTTCATTTGACTTTTCTCTGTTCCCAAAGTTGTCAACAACACTAAAAGGAGAGCGTTTTGACGACATGGAAACCATTCAGAAAATGTAATAGCACTTTTAAACGCACTTCTAATAGAGAACTACGCGGATCCAGTGGTTATAAAGGTGCCCCAATAAGATAAAAAGTGCTCCAATAAAATCGCTGCATTTAGATTTGGTGCCAATTTCTTTATTTGGTTGGTATTTCCGAAACTTTGTAATCTGTCAATCTTCCGATTAGTAAAGATGAATTGCCTTACGCAAGTACAATGCCTTATTATTAAACAAATTTTTACTCTTTAGAAAATGACAGCGGAATCTTTGTAATGGTAAATATTACACGTTTCTGCAACATGATTACGGGGTTCTTCTGGCATCAGCTGTTTGCTATTAGAGATGCACTCGATTTCGAGTTTTGGCCCGGCCCGGCCCGAAACCCGCCTCGATTACGAGTCGATCTTCGAGCCGGGCCGAAGATATTTTTTATCGGGCCGAATCGGGCTAATCATTTTTAAAAATCGAGGCGAGTCGGACTTTTGATTTTGACCCGGCCCGAAAATTCGAGCTTTTCGGGCCGGTCCGAAAAATCTTATAGTTCAATCAAATGCACAGTTTCCTTAATCTGGATGAAGTTAAAAAGGATCAAAATGATTTAATAACAACACACACATAAAAATGTATTATTTTACTTCAAAAATTCAAGGTTATTCATTAAAGCATAATAATTATATTGTGATATTGCTATTATTATTGTTATTACTCTTTGAGCAGAAACAAAGTTAGATAAAAAATCCTTATGTAAATGTAAATTATATTTTTTTAAATAAGATTTGTGAAAAAGTTGTTTAAATTTTCAAACAGCTTTGGTAAACAAAGTGTTAAATACACGTAGGTCTGTAATTTTTATAACAAACTTACACTAGAAGGGTCTCTTTTTTAACTACTTACGTTAACTAATGTTGAAAGTTATAAGAATGTAGAGGTTTTTTATAAGTTTGACACGAAAAAAGTTAAACATTTCGCTTTAACATAAAAATCAACATTAGGAATGCCGGATGCACCCAATTTCGAGCTTTGGCCCGGCCCGATTTCGAGTCAATTTTCGAGCCGAGCTAGCTAATTTTTTTGTCGAGTCGATCTTCGAGTCGGGCCGGTAATTTTCATTTTCGGGCCGAGTCGATCCAAACCTCAAAGCCCGGCCCGGCCCGGCCCGAATGCATCTCTATTTGGTATTTACTATGTACCTCAGTGACAGGTAGTACCAGCATAATGACGAGACCTATTATACTGCGCGATAAACAAATAATATTATATGGCATCAACAATTTGCAAACTATATAATTTCTAGAAATGCCGACATCAACTGGCCAGCAATATCTTGTGATTTAAAGCCATACGACTTGTTTTTGTGGGGTTTTCTGAAATCAAAGGTCTATGCCAACAGCCAGCAAACAATTCCCGAGTCCAATATCGAAATTTAACGTATTGTTAATGAAACTCAGTTACATTGCCAAAAAGTCACTAAAAGCTTCATCAAAGTGTTTAGAGTATGCGAATAGTGCGTGGAAGTCATTTGAATGACATCTTTTCCATGATTGATCGGAACATTGTTCTTTAATAAAAATCACATTGAAATAAACAATAAATAACTTAATTGGCAGTCATTGCTGCTCTGGAGAATGTATCACAGGGATAACTTTCGTGACATTTAAAATAAATAAAATAATAGTCAGGCGGGATCGAACCCGGGTCCCCAGATAGGCGAATAAACACATATGTTTCATTTAAAAATTAAATCTAGCACACTTATCGGAATATATTTACTAGCGGTTTCAAACGTGTATCGAAAAAAAGAAATCTATGTTAAATATTAAACAATAAAATTTAATTTATCTGAAAAATTGTGTACTTATACTTTATTAGTCCTGGAACTATTTAAATGTACTGTGTATTTTACCTAAACGAAGTGCCTTATGTACTCCTAAACTAAAAAGAGAGGTATCATTGATTGTCATTTCATAGAAAATTATTTTTGGTGTTTTATTTTCATTTTGTAAAACTTGTTAAAAAGGAGTTCAACGGTGTTTATTTGTTCGAAAGAAAGTAACTTATCCATCAATGTAGTCAACATACATAGAACATGTAAAGTACGTTCCATGAAAGTTAATACGAAATGCACATATTCTCGTGTAACAAATGCACATTTTGGCCTCACATATGTTACAAATAGACTCCATACTTCTCATATGTGGATTGAACGAACCGATCAATCTTTCTCTGTTTCCGAATAATATATCTACTCAATTACGAGGGCGCTGCAGTGCAGTTAGGTGGTAAATTTTTGACGTATGGCATGTCAAAAACATTACATGAAAAACTAGGGTGCATTCTAAACAGGTGGAAGAACTGGGATATATTTCATTTTTAGTCACAGTTCGAATACTCCATGTTCATGTTCAACAGAAATAATGATGAAACAATAAATATTCATCCTATATTGAAAAGCTGAAATAAATCAAAAATAAGTAGATTCTGATGTTTGTTACAGAGGATTTAATTATGGAGCATGGATTTAATGATACGAATATTCCAATGTGAAACAAACTTTTATTATTTTTGTTTTTAAAATGCAAATTCAAGAGATGCATAATGAAGACTGCATTACGAGTAAAATAAATTATGCAAGACATTCTTTTTAATCATGTTATTCAAAAAATTATGACAGTTAACTTCTGCATATTTAAAAAACACAAATATAACAGCAGGATCATATTTTTACTCGTAATTCTATTGTAAATTATACGTATACTTTAAATTTTTGTAAAATGTACATCAGGTAATATACAGTATGTCCCCGGATTGAGTTTACAAAAGAAAAAAAAATCTTATTTTTGATTTTACGAAAAAATGCCAAGGGAAGAAAAATTTTTGCTTGAATTAAAACAAGGTTCTTTTATTATAACGTTTTTTCGTATTTTGTCCTCCTAATAATACAGTTATTACATTGAATTTAACATTATTTTAGTTAGCTTTGAACTATTGACAAATGATTAAATGTCAAAATTAATTCTTATTAAGTATTAAAGTAATAAGGTAAAAATTGTTCAAAATAGAGAGAATTTGTTAAAGAAGTGTTAACGTTAAAACAAGAAATAAGAGAATTAATTGAATAAAATAAAAAAGTATTTTGATTTTCGCTGTTTCTTTTTATTTGTAATTAGAATTAATAATCATTTGTCAATATTTCAAAGCTAACTAAAATAACGTTAGATTCAATGCAATAACTGTGTTATTAGGAGGAAAAAATCTGTTGTGGCCAGCAAAAAACCTTCCGTCAATTCAATATATTTCGTACAAATCCGATACCAAAAGTTCCTTGGAAAATATTCTATATAATATATCCTGTAAAATTGTAACACGAACACACTATTTTTTACAAATTCCATATTGCACGTTCCTTTGGGAAGATTCTATAAGTCCAATATTATTATAACACGAATGTACATTCTGTAAATTGCACTTCACACTTCCTCATTCCTATCCAACACAGTTCTTCCTCTCTCAAATATTCTGCTACACAGTCCTTCCATCTTCTCTTTGGCCTTCCTCGTACTCCCGGCATTGAAACTGCAAGTCACTTATGCGAGGGGCACTCTGTCACTTATGTTACTTTCTGATCCTATACTTTCCACTTTGGTTTTGCACTTGACACTGACATCTGTCAATTACAATTTTTTTGAATATATATGCTGTTTCCATAATTTTAGCAAAGCTAACTGATTTTTGAAAGTTAACCTCTCTTAATCTCTCTATAACTCTATATCTATTGAATATGAAGGAAAATGTATAATCAAATTGTATAGAGAATAAGATTTTCTTTCATATTAATGATCACAAAATGTCAAAAAATTATATTTAACTGCGTTTTTCCCAGAAAAACTGTTAAAAACTTCAAATAAGGGTACTTCCGGTTGACCAATTATAACCAAAATCTAATCAGCTCTTCATATGGTTGTAAAGAAGAGGAATACGAAAAAATCATAATTTTTAGAATTTTAGTTTGCGATTTATCGTCGGAGAAAAATTAGTCACACACACACACGGACACACACACAGACACAAATACACACATACAGACATCAATGTAAAATTAGTAATATCGTATTCTAAGGATCTTAAAACGTGCTTATTTATTAAAAACTCACCATCGAATTTTTTGACCAAAGATAATACCTTCCTTACCTAAGGGTGACGGAAAGTAAAAATACGAAAAAACGTTATAATAAAAGTACAATGCATTAATTAAAAGTTTTAGTAACTGAAACATGCGTTTTAATTCAAGCAAAAAAATTCTTTCCTTGGCATCAAATCAAATATAAGATTTTTTTCCTTTTGTAAATTCAATCCGGGGACATACTGTATACACGATTCATTTTTTTATAAGTTACAAGTAATGAAGATACTGTATGCGTGGTCAAAAAAATTGTATAAATAAGAACATTAAAAGACCGAGATGTGGATTGATAGACTGAAATCTTGGGAAACGTGTCAAGTATGATTTTTTTTTTCAAATTTATAGAATACTATTTTCTTTTTATTATTATTCTTACGATGATGCATGAGCATGTGTACTCAGTATGTACGTAAATGCATGACGATTTTTTAACTCCGATGTCTCTAATACTCCAATCTCACAAATTACAATTGATCGATTTCCAAGTTTTTACATTAAGTAAATATGTGATTAGATTAATAATAATAATAGTTATTTTTGTAACAAGTGCGGAATGCAAATGCAACTTACATTCGTCTCAAAATCATGTTTTCTGAATGGATTTAAATATTTTTTGCAATCTTCCATAAAAATAGAAAAAAATGGGAAATATATATTTCTTCACGAAAGAAAGTCGTTGCGCAATAAAAAGGAGACTACTTCATTTACGTATGTCGACAAATAATGATACTGTATGTATGAATACTTGTTATTGCGCAAAGACATTATTACGTGAAGAATACTATATTTACAAGTATTCTAAACTCCATAATCATGTACTATTGGACGACTATGCATGGTATTTTTAAACTATCATGACAAAACCTTTCATGATAATAACACAAAAATATGTTTTACCTAATTTCCCGCTCGATTGTAGAAAAAATAACTTTTTATAATTATAAATACATCTCTTTGCAACAAATGTATTATACATAATGGTGAACACGAGAATCCGTGACATAGGCGTTTAAGGACACAAGTACTCCTGTTGGTTTCAGAACTGCTTTAAAAAAATATCTAATAGAAAAATGTTATTATACTTTAGAGGAATATCTAAATCATTAGTTTTAACAACGTATGTTTTATAATGTAAAAATATGCACTGCTTTATAAATAGAGATTTAGAGAATAAATTCAGAATTTTTTATTGCCAAAATTTTTAAATTTACGCTTTGGTGCGTAACTTAATTTAAACATATACTAAAAATGAATTTAGTTTGCGAATATTTCAAAAATAAATGCCGAATAAGCTATCAAAGTCACATCAACGATCGTTTCTTGAAATAACGAATACCTACTTAATTTTTTTCTTTCGCAAGACTTTAATTTACGACTTAAAATTAAAAGCATTTGACAGCGAACAATTGAGAATTTTATTTTCTAAAACTGTATGCATAAATCACCCTAAAACGTATAATGGGACGGTAATATCTGAAAAATCCGATTTTCTATGTTAACCGCATATGTCACAGATTTTCGTGGTTATCCTACACATATAAAGATAATTATAAAAAATAAAATAGAATTGGCGACTTCATTCTCATTATCCGATGTATTCAACTAAACCCGAGTTTAGAAAAAAAATCCGAGAGAGATGTTTTTATTGTGTTGTACTCTTGTGCTATTAGAAAATGTTGCTCACTGTAAAAAAGCACTTATGAGTCTAGTCACGATGACAAAGCTATTCAAAACGACATATTACATGTTTGTAAATGTCTCTTCGTCGTTTATTATTAAATTTTTATTTCTCTATTTAGCTTTTACTAAATTTGTGTTTGATATTAAATGTTTTGGAACTAATATCACGTAGCTTGTCGAAGTGATTTTGTTGTAGAGTTCAGTGATGTTAATATTGGAAGAAATAAAGTAGTTTTCAGTCCAATATATTACGGTTTTTAGGGAGTTGTTGAGAAGCTAGGAATTTCATTTGATCCTGCAGGAAATTTATTGCAAATCGGAAAATTCCAATAGGCAACATTACTTTCATTATTTAAACTAAATACGAAGCATCGCTCTTATCGCGGCCGAAGTGGATGCTAGCGTTAGCTTGGGACTAATGTAAAATCTAACTCGATAATCGAGCAACAGCCCATAAATTCGTTAGGAGGAATTCCTAGCTATTTATCTAGCATAAAATTTAATGATCTAAGCAGTTTACTCCATTGGAAATCAATAATAATACTAGATACACCCTTAGCGCACCAATATTCCAAGATATAATACCTAACATAAACACAAATTAGATATTTTATCACTTGAGTATACAAATGAATCAATAAAACTAAATTCGCATGTGATTTATTCATTTCTTGGTTCCAAAATTTCTGGCTGCTGATTTATATGAGAATAAGTGAATGAAATGAGTTAACAAAATAAAAGCAAAATAAAATAATATCCTATAGCTTTTCCCCATTACTCGGACTCTTTGGAATAACACATAAATGCCAATATGTTTACTGTGATACGTGTAGTAAACCGTGTTTTATCAAACGACAAACTATTACATTACATTTTATCATGTCCTATATATCAAACGAAATTTTATTTGTATTCAGACCAACCCAGAGTAAACCTGTCCAGTTTTGACAAGTGCCATAATTTTACAGTGACGTACAGTAGGTATTACAGTCCGGGACACGAAAAATGAACTATGAAATAGTATATTGTGCAACTAGGGACGAAAGAGGCATTTTGTGACGAGTGTAGGTTGGCAGCCCGAGCGAACCGAGGATTGCCACTACACGAGTCGGGAAATGCTTCCGTCCCGTAGGGCACACGATATTTTTTTCAATACCTCCGCCGAAAATGCCACCTAGAGTGTCATAGAGATGCATTCGGACCGGGCCGGGCCGGGCTTTGAGGTTTAGATCGACTCGGCCCGAAAATAAAAAATGCTGGCCCGACTCGAAGATCGACTCGACAAAAAAATTAACTAGTCCGGCTCGAAAATTTACTCGAAATCGGGCCGGGCTTCGGGCCGGGCCGGGCCAAAGCTCGAAATTGGGTGCATCCGGCATTCCTAATGTTGATTTTTATGTTAAGGCGAAATATTTAACTTTTTTCGTGTCAATCTTATAAAAAAAAACCTCTACATTCTTATAACTTTCAACATTAGTTAACATAAGTAGTTAAAAAAGAGACCCTTCTAGTGTAAGTTTGTTATAAAAATTACAGACCTACGAGTATTTAACACTTTCTTTACCAAAGACGTTCGAAAATTTAAACTACTTTTTCACAAATCTTATATAAAAAATATAATTTACATAAAGATTTTTTATCTAACTTCGTTTCTGCTCAAAAATAGGACAAGAAATCATTATGGTAGGAACAAAAAAGTATACGAGTAATAACAATAATAATAGCAACATCACAATATAATTATTATGCTCTAATGAATAACCTTGAATTCTTGAAGTAAAATAATACATTTTTATTTATTAATATGTGCAATATGTTGTTATTAAATCATTTTGATCCTTTTTAACTTCATCCATTTTCATTAAAATATTAAGGAAACTGTGCATTTGATTGAACTATAAGATTTTTCGGGCCGGCCCGAAAAGCTCGAATTTTCGGGCCGGGCCAAAATTAAAAGTCCGACTCGCCTCGATTTTTGAAAATGATTAGCTCGATTCGGCCCGATAAAAAATATCTTCGGCCCGGCTCGATGATCGACTCGAAATCGAGGCGGGCTTCGGGCCGGGCCGGGCCAAAGCTCGAAATCGAGTGCATCTCTAGTGTCATACATCCTATTGCATCCCGCTACGTCATTACTTTGAGTCACTAGGGAAACAAAGACTCGTTCAGCTGAAAATGGCCACTTTCGTCCCTCAAAATAGGCACGAAAGGTGGGACTTTCGGCGCAAATATTGAAAAAATATGTTAGCACAAATCACTATCTAATATATGCGTTCCGTTTAAATCCACATAAAATACAATTAATTTACTTTACGCATACCTAATATAACATAACAGTTGCCCAAATAAGATTCAAAACTACGCAGACTTTCTTATATTAGTAGCAGATCTGTGATATTGTTCGTTCGAATCAGATCCTGTCTTGTTTACACTTGTATCATAAGCGTACCCAAATAAGTTAAAGATACAAAGTTACTGAATAATTATCTTTTGACTGCGTCTATGGAATATTACAAATAAGTATTTCTTTCCCTTACCCCTTTAGCCTTAGCCCTTAGCTCATTTTATTCTTATTATTGTCCTTGTGTTAACGATAATTTTTTATTTACAAACGTTTAATAGTAATAATAACAGAATAATATTATCTAATTTTTAAGTGTTTTATTATGAGTGTGAGTGTGTATTGTATTAATGGAATCGTTATTTTCACTGCCATACAGTGAAAACGATATTTTCAAATTAAAACAATTAATCTTTAATTATATGTTAAAAGTGTTTGTTAGCAAACTTAGTGACTTAAGAGATAATGGTCTTAGGATTATTATCAGTGTACTTTTGTTTTGATTGGTTACTTTCGCACACGGGATCAGAAATAAAGGGATTTAATTGGATTCAATTAGATAATTATTTAACTAAAAAAATTTCAACAAAATTTATTCAATCATAAAAATTCTCATGACCATTACCTCCTATATTACAGGGAAATATTAAATAAAGTAGTTTCACCAGTTTCCTATACTACATATTATCATTATCTAAGTCATTGTAAATTACACTGTTACAAAGAAAATAAGTTGGTAGCCTTAATTATAAGCGATTTGCATATTTTGAACGTCAACAGCTCTTGCCACTATTTTGGCTTATACCTTCAGTTTATTTTTGGGATTTTGTCTATTTTATTGATTATTGCGAGTATACATATATCCTTTCCTAATATTGATACGATAATCAAATATATACTACATGTCATGTCTTTAATTTAAAAAAAAACAGTAAAATAGTGTAGCATTAATTAGATATTACAATATGTGTCACACACGGAAATTTGCTATTAAATAGTTGAGTATTTTTATCTATCGAGATATTCAATGTAATGGAAGTTGAAAATTTGATGAAAATATGGCAATACTATTTTCTTGGTAAAATTTACTTTTCAGGACTGATAACACAATGTCGACAAATATAACAACATCACTTTATAAAGTTATCTTTTTTATATCTCATACAATAGATGCAGACGTTTCTCGCAACGTTTGCAACTTTTGTTGAATAGTGGAACATGGACATCGTTTGAAGATGGCAACTAAGGAGAAGGTTTCTCAGGATCGCAACTCACACATTATTTTAAATGATACCTTCCTTCAAACTACCTTCAAAGTACCTATATAATATTGTCAGTTTAGGTTAGGTTTTTTATTTAAATTAAATACGTTCTACTGTGTTAATAACAAGTTCAATTGTGCAATTAACATTACCAGAAAGATCTATTCTTGGAACAGAGCCGCAACTTTTATTAAATTTTAAAATTGTGTGAAGAAGTAGTAAACGACTGTAAAGATGTACTCAGGATTACAGTCAGTGATAATAATTTTATTCTACAGCCAACGTTTCGCCCCCATTTGGAGCTTCATCAGGGCAAAGAACAAGTTAAAAAAAATTTACAGTACAAGAATGTCATAAATATATCGAGAAGATATCGTCAAATAAAAATGTGACTGTTGTTCGCCATTTTACATGGTTTTATAAAATTCTGTGTGCTTTTGTAATATGATTTGGCTGACGTGCTACATTTTTATTTGACGATATCTTCTCGATATATTTACAACATTCTTGTACTGTAATTTTTTTTTAACTTGTTCTTTGCCCTGATGAAGCTCCAAATGGGGGCGAAACGTTGGCTGTAGAATAATATTATTATCACTGACTGAAATCCTGAGTACATCTTTACTTTCATCTTTAAAATTGTGCTTAAATAAAAATTTAATTTGTAGTTCTGCACCACATGGTAAAACAGTATTAGGTCCATATTTTCGGAAAATTAGTTTTCTCCACGAATAAACATAACCTTAACTCTTCTTTTAAAAGGAATACCATATTAAGACCTGTTTTAAGCAGTCATTTCAATATAAATGAAAACAGTATTAAGTCAATTAAAAAAATTTGCAATATCTGGAACATCCAATTTTAAATATTATAACAAAAGAATTTAGAGAAAATGAACTTGGGCGATAATCGACTGAGGAATGGATAAAGGTTCCCGAAGGAAAAATAATCGGACAAGCAGTCTGCAGTAAAATTATTTATTTCCAGGTGACGTTTCGACTAATACTTAGTCTTCTTCAGAGCAAGAAATGGTCTAATAACATGGTTGCTAAAAAAACTCATGTTATTAGACCATTTCTTGCACTGAAGAAGACTAATGTAATGTGTCGGCTTGAAATAAATACTTTTACTGCAGACTGCTTGTCCGATTATTTTTCATTCGGTAACCTTCAAAAGAATTTAGGTTTGAACGATTATGCATTATTAAATTTAAAAAAATTAAAATAACATTCAATAACAAAATAATTCGAAATTAATAACAGAAATATATTTTAAAAGTAATTTAAATGCTTCCCTATATAATATTAAGTTTCTGACTAAATACACTTCTATTCTGAGGTACAGAATTGATTTTTCTCCATTTCCTTAAACTATTTTAAAATCAATGATTCTATATTTTGAATCACTTTCCTGAACACATATTACGTCAAACTTACATTACATTTTAGTATGATAACTAGCGAAAACTCGGCTACGCCGAGTATTCCCTAGGGCTCCGCCGATAGTGTTTTTTGATAGTATTACGTAAGTCCAATCCGTCTAGAAACAATTTAAATGTAAAGTGCTAACGCTATGAGTCTTTCAAAATATTTTTTCACGCCCACCCAAACTGCCCACGCAACCTGCCCTCCCAAAATGCCCACTAAAACTACCCACGCAACCTGTTTTGACATTTCTGCATGACAGCACTTGATGTTACCTTTCATTTGATACCAAACACGTCATGGTTCTGACAACTTTAAGCAAAAAACAAAAGCCGATCGAGCTGTCAAATTTTTGACATTTTGCATGACAGCCCTTGACGTTACCTTTCATTTATTACCAAACACGATATGATTCTGACAACTTTATGCAAAAAACAAAAGCCGATCAAGCTCTTAAATTTTTGACATTTCTGCATGACAGCCCTTGACTTTACCTTTCATTTGTTACCAAACACGGCATGGTTCTGACAACTTTAAGCAAAAAACAAAAGCCGATCAAGCTCTCAAATTTTTGACATTTCTGCATGATAGCCCTTGATGTTACCTTTCATTTGCTACCAAACACGACATGGTTCTGACATTTTCTCGCAAAAAACAAAAGCCGATCGAGCTGTCAAATTTTTGACATTTCTGCATAGCAGCCCGTGACGAACCCTCTCATTTGATACCAAACACGACATGGTTCTATTAACTTTATGCAAAAAACAAAAGCCGATCGAGCTGTCAAAATTTTGACATTTCTGCATGACAGCCCTTGACGTTACCTTTCATTTGTTACCAAACGCGACATTGTTTTGACAACTTTAAGCAAAAAACAAAAGCCGATCGAGCTGCTAAATTTTTGACATTTCTGCAAGACAGCCCTTGACGTTACCTTTCATTTGATACCAAACACGACATGATTCTAACAACTTTAAGCAAAAAACAAAAGCCGACCGAGCTATCAAATATTTGACATTTCTGCATGACAGCCCTTGACGATACCTCTCATTTGATACCAAACTCGACATGATTCTAACAACTTTAAAGCAAAAAACAAAAGTCGATGGAGCTGTCAAATTTTTGACATTTCTGCATGGCAGCCCTTGACTATACCTCTCATTTGATACCAAACACGACATGGTTCTGATAACTTTAAGCAAAAAACAAAAGCCGATCGAGCTGTCAAATTTTTGACATTTCTGCATAACAGCCCTTGACGTTACCTTTCATTTGATACCAAACACGACATGGTTCTGACAACTTTATACACAAAACAAAAGCCGATCGAGCTTTCAAATTTTTGACATTTCTGCATGACAGCCCTTGACGTTACCTTTCATTTGATACCAAACACGATATGGTTCTGACAACTTTAAACAAAAAACAAAAGACGATGAGGCTTTGAAATTCCTGACATTGAAAATTGGAATATTTGTTTTTTACTTAGTTATTTATGGGATGTTTGGCAACACTTTGGAAATGTACATGAATCACGGACATGAACCTTCAAAAAGTTTAATTTATAAATATAATGTTTTAGGTCTTTTAAACTACTATGGAATAACCGCCCATTGCCATAATGCATGTTTATGAATTTAACTTTTTTCAAAATGTCCTTATTTTATAAATAATTCCATTTAAATGTTCTGATTGACATGTCAAAGAAACGTTTTTCGTCTTAAATTTTTCAAAGAAGACTAAATTTTTGATTTCAAAATTGTTTCAAAAAGCCAAAATACGACCTTTAAAAATATTTTACACAAAAACTATGCACCGTACAGAAAAATGACCTATTACCAGGAAATCAAGTTGAGTTATTCTCTACATCCCAGAAAAATTTTCATTAAAATCACTCGCACCGTTTAAGCTGTAGAGACGAATAAAATTTCCCCGATCGTCTTGATGAATTCAAATATAGATAGTGAATCTATCCGTTTAGAATAAAAGACTAGCGTAAACTCGGCTACGCCGAGTATACCCTAGGGCTCCGCCGATAGTGTTTTATAATAGTTTTACGTACGTCCAATCCGTCTAGGAACAATTTAAACGCAAAGTGCTAACGCTAAGAGTCTTTCAAAATATTTTTTTCTCGTCCACCCAAACAGCCCATGCAAACTGCTCACCCAAACTGCTCACGCAACCTGCCCACGCAACCTGCCCACCCAAAATGCCAACCCAAACTGCCGCACGCAACCTGCCCACCCAATCTGCCCAAGCAATTTGCTCGACGATACCTCTCATTTGATACCAAACACGACATGGTTCTGACAACTTTAAGCAAAAAACAAAAGCCATGCGAGCTGTCAAATGTTTAACATATCTGCAAAGACAGCCCTCGACGATACCTCTCATTTGATACCAATCACGACATGGTTCTGACAACTTTATGCAAAAAGTAAAAGCCTACCGAGCTGTCAAATTTTTGACATTACTGCATGGCAGCCCTTGACGTTACCTATCATTGGATACCAAACACGACATGGTTCTGACAACTTTAAGCAAAAAACAAAAGCCAATCGAACTGTAAAATTTTTGACATTTCTGCAAGACAGCCCTTGACGTTACCTTTCATTTGATACCAAACACGACATGATTCTAACAACTTTAAGCAAAAAACAAAAGCCGATCGAGCTATCAAATATTTGACATTTCTACATGACAGCCCTTGACGAACCCTCTCATTTGATACCAAACACGACATGGTTCTAACAACTTTAAGCAAAAAACAAAAGCCGTTCGAGCTGTCAAATTCTTGACATTGGAATATTTGTTTTTTACTTAATTATTTATGGGATGTTTAGCAACACTTTGGAAATGTACATGAATCACGGACATGAACCTCCAAAAATTTTAATTTTTAAATATAATGTTTTAGGCCTTTTAAACTACTATGGAATAACCTCCCATTGCCATAATGTATGTTTATTAATTTAACTTCTTTCAAAATAGCCTTATTTTATAAATAATTCCATTTAAATGTTCTGATTGACATGTCAAAGAAACGTTCTTCGTCTTAAATTTTTCAAAGAAGACTAAATTTTTGATTTCAAATTGTTTCAAAAAGCCAAAATACGACCTTTAAAAATTTTTTACACAAAAACTATGCACCGTATAGAAGATTGACCTATTACCAGGAAATCAAGTTGAGTTATTCTCTACACCTTGGAAAAATTTTCATTAAAATCGCTCTTACCGTTTAGTCTGTACAGGCGAATAAAATTTCCCCGATCGTCGTGATGAATTCAATATAGAAATATATATAGATAGTGAATCTATCCGTTTAGAATAAAAGACTAGCGTAAACTCGGCTACGCCGAGTATACCCTAGGGCTCCGCCGATAGTGTTTTATAATAGTTTTACGTACGTCCAATCCGTCTAGGAACAATTTAAACGTAAAGTGCTAACGCTATGAGTCTTTCAAAATATTTTTTTTACGCCCACCCAAACAGCCCACGCAACCTGCCCACCCAAACTGCTCACGCAACCTGCCCACCCAAACGGCCCACGCAACCTGCCCATCCAAACTGCCCACGCAACCTGCCCACCCAAAATGCCCACGCAACCTGCCCACCCAAACTGCCCACGTAACCTGCCCACCCAAACTGCTCACGTAACCTGCCCACGCAATATGCCCAACCAAACACGACATGATTCTAACAACTTTATGCAAAAAACAAAAGCCGACCAAGTTGTCAAATTTTTGACATTTCTGCATGGCAGTTCTTGACGTTACCTATCATTTAATACCAAACACGACATGGTTCTGACAACTTTAAGCAAAAAACAAAAGCCGACCGAGCTGTCAAATTTTTGACATTTCTGCTTAGCAGCCCTTGACAATACCTTCCATTTCATACCAAACACGACATGGTTCTGACAACTTTAAGCAAAAAACAAAAGCCGACCGAGCTGTCATATTTTTGACATTTCTGCTTAGCAGCCCTTGACAATACCTTTCTTTTCATAACAAACACGACATGGTTCTGACAACTTTAAGCAAAAAACAAAAGCCGATCGAGCTGTCATATTTTTGTCATTTCTGCTTAGCAGCCCTTGACAATACCTTTCATTTCATACCAAACACGACATGGTTCTGACAACTTTAAGCAAAAAACAAAAGTCGATCGGGCTGTCAAATTTTTGACATTTCTGCATGGCAGCCCTTGACGTTTCCTTTCATTTGATACCAAACACGACATGGTTCTGACAACTTTAAGCAAAAAACAAAAGCCGATCAAGCTGTCAAATTTTTGACATTTCTTCTTAGCAGCCCTTGACAATACCTTTCTTTTCATACCAAACACGACATGGTTCCGACAACTTTAAGCAAAAAGCAAAATCCAATTAAGCTGTCAAATTTTTAACATTTCTGCATGGCAGCCCTTGACGAACCCTCTCATTTGATACCAAACACGACATGGTTCTGACAACTTTTAGCAAAAAACAAAAGCCGATCAAGCTGTCAAAGTTTTGACATTTCTGCATGGCAGCCCTTGACGAACCCTCTCATTTGATACCAAACACGACATGGTTCTGACAACTTTAAGCAAAAAACAAAAGCCGATCGAGCTGTCAAATTTTTAACATTTCTGCATGGCAGCCCTTGACAATACCTCTCATTTGATACCAAACACAACATGATTCTGACAACTTTAAGCAAAAAACAAAAGCCGATCGAGCTGTCAAATTTTTGACATTTCTGCATGACAGCCCTCGACGTTACCTTTCATTTGATACCAAACACGACATGGTTCTGACAACTTTAAGCAAAAAACAAAAGCCAATCGAGCTGTCAAATTCTTGACATTGGAATATTTGTATTTTACTTAGTTATTTATGGGATGTGTGGCAACACTTTGGAAATGCACTTGTATCACTGACATGAACCTTCAAAAATTATAATTTTTAAATATAATATTTTAGGCCTTTTAAACTAGTATGGAATAACCGCCCATTGCCATAATGTATGTTTATGAATTTAACTTTTTTCAAAATGTCCTTATTTTATAAATAATTCCATTTAAATGTTCTGATTGACATGTCAAAGAAACGTTCTTCGTCTTAAATTTTTCAAAGAAGACTAAATTTTTTATTTCAAATTGTTTCAAAAAGCCAAAATACGACCTTTATTTATATTTTACATAAAAACTATGCACCGTACAGAAAAATGACCTATTACCAGGAAATCAAGTTGAATTATTTTCTACATCCCAGAAAATTTTTAATTAAAATCACTCGCACCGTTCAGGCTGTAGAGGCGAATAAAATTTTCGCGATCGTCGTGATGAATTCAATATAGAAATATATATAGATAGTGAATCTACCCGTTTAGAATAAAAGATGCACTTAGTATTGGGATAGAAATAAATTCTATGATTAAGAGGAATTTCTGTCATAATAAGTGCGAAATTTTACGAATCCAAATTTATCGACATTCCGATAACTGGAAATTGTCAAATGCCTTCGGAGGAAGTTAATATTAACTTTATTCCTGCCCGGAAGACAGCATTTTGTTGTCCTTTATAGGCTCTAAACTTGCTTCCGCTGGTGGTGGAGAGCTAAATCAGAAGCGCATGATAACCTCTTGCTATTTTGACATTAAATATGAGCTCTCGACCAGAGATGAATGCGAGTTAAAGGAATTTTGTTGCTTCATTTCCAGAACCGCAGATTGTGCGGCAGATAATGTCCGTGCAGTTTTTAATGCAGCAATTATGTAGAAACAGATACTAAAAGCAAATATGTGGCACAGGCAAATGTATTAAATGTTAAAATTATACACACAGGATACAAATGTATCTTTTGGCAAATTGTGTGTAAAACTACATAAGTGAAAATATTTAACTGAGCGTATGCTGAATTTATATATCATAGATCCTATTTAGTTATGAAAATAAAAAATAAATTTATAATATTATAATATTTTTCAAATCAAATGGCCACATAAAACGTTTTAGCAATTTCACCAATCCTCTAACAAAAACTCTTATTTCTGTGCGGTTTTAGACTCGCTATAAAACTTATTACAAACAACCTAATCCAGAACCGGTACCGGTTATAGTTATTAAACTCATTAGACCTATATAAAGCGAATAAAAGATGCGCTTGAAGTTAATAAACTGAGACGTTCAAGATTTTTCATAATAACATAAAATTTAGATATAGCTTCCAAAAATTCTTCTTCCTCTGACAACAGCTCGTCATGTTGGGATTCTTTTTTTTTTTAGAGAAACTTGTTCAGTATAAAACTTAATGACCAACCGGTATATTATTATCATAATAACCTTGGTTCCCGGGTAATTATATAACAAATAATGCCCAAGGCATTATGAGTTGTTTCTTTGGTAGTTGTCAAGAAATTGATATTGACACTAGAACGCAGTCTTAAACACAAACACAAGCATTCATAGTTTACCTACTTTGAAAATTTTATCAAAACTTTCTTATCCGTAATCCGTTTAATATTTGAAAAATCAGCATGACATTAAACGTTGAAAGCACCACGGGAGTTAAACGAACAATAATGCCTTCGGTCAACGTACATTCCTCGGGTCTATTATTGTCTTTACAAACCCTTGTTACCCTAATGGGCTACTTGCGTGGTACTGAAAATCCGATTTCTATCACTATATAGCTACCTAATGTTATGTTGCAAACATATATAAAAATACAAATTTTATTTTTAAAAAAATATTTCTTTTGTAGTAAACTAAGAAAGAAAATTTTCTCTGACGTCATTATATTGAACAGAAGAAGGAAACCATGTTTAAAAATGTAATGTATAGATGGCATAGCGTGCGAGAAAGTTTTAATTTGAATTTGACATTAGTTCATTTTTCTCTCTTTCTCTGGTCTCTCAAATATATTAATTACTTAACAAATAATCACAGAAGTAGTTACATATAATTTAAAATATCGATACCAAAAAGACAAACTAAAATACTAACCTCCAAACTATTGTTGAAAAGTCAAACAGGAGATCTACATTACCCGTATAAACAAACGCTATGGCTTTACGACCATTCATTGGTACGGCGTAATTCTACGTCATACATGGCGGTAATTCAAATAATTAAATTTCATTATTTTTTTTCTGGCTAATTAATAAAAATTTTATCAAAAGAAAAGATGTGGGTAGCAAGTTTTACTTGCTCTTCAAAAATATTAAATAAAAAAGGTACGCAAGTAGCCCATTACTATAATGACCAACCGGTATATTATTATTATTATTATTATTATTATTATTGTTATTATTATTATTATTGTTATTATTATTATTATTATTATTATTATTATTATAACCCTGCTACCAGGCTAATTATATAACAAATAATGCCCGAGGGCATTATGAGTTGTTTCTATGGTAATGTTGTCAATAAATTGATACTGAAACTGGGACGAAGCGTAAAAAACAAACGAAACTATTCATATCCTACCTACTTCATAAATTTTATTTAAAAAAATAATAAGACATGAAACGTTGACGGCACCACGGGAGTTAAACGAACAATTATTATTTTTATCCTTAAAACACCTTGATACTTTAATAACTATAACGGCCGGCGGTCGTTAAAGACAATGCTGGCGTCCGTTATAGACACCCATTCACGTTTATTTTAGTTGTGTTAAACCTTAATAAAATATCAACGATTATATAGCAAAAATCACAAAAGAGCAGTCGTAGTATATCCATAATATATTATCTCCACTATCCACATATACTGGTTACGCCAATTATCATAGATTTCATTGTTTTTGAGGTTCTGAGTGACGTGTTTCCGATAGATGCGCTACGTGACAACGACCCTATTTTAGTATGTCAAAATGACATAACTTCAAATTAGAAAATTCATATTCGTTTTAATCAGGATTTAAAATGCCAGAGTAAAATAAAATGAAAATAAATACCTAATAATAAGTGTTATAAACAGTTTTGATGAGATTTTATAAATATTCTTTTCAAAATGAGGAATGATAGCCGGAACGTTGTCACGTTGCGCCTCTAGCGGAAAAAGGAAGAAAACTACAGATTACAGACACTATTATAGATAGGAAACTGTAATGTTGCAAACCGGTACTACAATTACAGCGCCCCCTGCTCGTGGGAAGAAGAAGTTTCATGTATAGGAGGCGGAAATTTTGAATCGAGTTCAACAACTTAATACTTGGTAATAAATTTGAAGATCGCACAATGAACCAATGTTGAAATTTATTTATATTAAATATTAAGCTATTAAATTATATACGTTATATTTTATATTTATAATAAAAGGAGTGAAATAGTAAATTAATAATACAAACTATTTTACTTGTTAGAGTTTTAATTTTTTAATAATTTTTCGTATTTCTTCTGTGCTATTTTTTATCGCTAATTATACAATTTTTCAAAATTTTCTTCCCATTTAATATTCGGTGTTGAACATTTGTAAATAATTTTTGGGATTTGGAAATCAATGTAAAGTAACATCTGTAAAATAAATCAACAATTAATACCGAGCTTACAAAATACTAATTATGCATCTAAGAACTAATAAAGTACACATATAACACACACAATCACAATATCTGATGATAAACTGTTTACTGTTTATATCACAAATATTCACAAACAACCACAAATAAATGTGTGTATATCATAAATAAATAAAACCACAACTAAATTAAAAAATATATCAACCAATTCAATAACAATCGAGCTGTCAGTAAGCTGTCATTTTCAAATTTGAAATAAAATTTTACATACTAACGCCATCTAAACGGGGGAAGAAAAGTTATAATGTTGGCCCGCTTTGTCTAAAAGGAGATTCCACCGCATGAGTATCACTTTGACACGCGTTTAAAGGAGAATGGCACAACCACTATATTTTAAATCGTGCGTATATTATAATTTTCATATTTCATTTAAAATATGGTACGTCTCGCTCATATTCTGGAACACGCTGTTTGTAAATTTTATGGCGAGACAAAACCGTACACTCCACACTGATATAAGGAGAAGGACTTTTGTCAGGTTGATTGGTGCAATTGCTAAATCGTTTTAAATCAATTTTGCCATTTGATTTGAAAAATACTATAGTATATTACGAGTACGTTACAAGTTTGGAAAGTGATATTTTATTGGGAGAGATATAGGCAATTTTTAATATCAGCCGAAGTAGACGCATTCTAAAAGTTTCCGAATACAATAAAATTACTCTCCGGACATTGATAACGCATGTAAATTATTCAAGGATAAAAGAATAGAATATATTAAACATCTGACTAGGTTAGAACCGGGACTTTCCAGATTAGCTGGGAAAATATTATTTTCTCATAAAAATATTATTATATTTATTATACATGCGGATTTACAGCCCGATTCACAAAAAAGTTTAAGCTAATCCTCATTTTTGGATTAGTGAATTCTACTCTATTCCGGTATTTAAAATTTACTTTTCATATTATCAATAAAGGTAGATACTAGGAATAGGTTAGACTATATTTTAAGATATAAAATGTCCAAATTAGAGTAGAATTCGCTAATCCAAAAATGAGGATTAGCTTAAACTTTTTTGTGAATCAGGCTGTAAATGAATATTTAATGTGCTGTTCGTTTAAGGCTGTGTTTATGTTGGAGCTGCGATAAACGATAAGAGCGGCGATACTAGCGAAGCAGTGCGAATGAATGTATAGATTTAAATGTAGGTGTTTACATTGAAGCAGCGCGCAAAGCTACGCTTATGAGCTGAGCAGCGATATGAGCGTCGAGAACGAATTGAATGTATTTCTACGCTCTCATCGAGGCAAGACTAGTGATGCAGCGATATCTCGATTTTTTTTATATTACATAAATATTATACAAAATAAAATATTTGTCGGTATAAATAAATATTTTAATTGCCTCTTGATTTACATTCATATATATTTATTTATTAATTTTTGATTTATTCGGTTTTAGTAAGAAGAAAATGCTATAACATCAAACACCAGGCTTAGTAAAATAATGTTTTAATCAGTGGTACCCATTTATTATATTCATGTTGCTTTTAATGTTAATTTATTTACTATTTTTAATTATAAATTCGAGACTCTCGAGTCGAGATCGAGAGAAAGTAAGGAAAAATATGAAGACAAGATGCAGAGAAATCTCGTCTTCGAAAATTCGAGACGACTCGAGGGTGGATTGTTTCTGACAAATTAATTAGCGAAGTATTTGTTAGATCTCCATTATTGTAGGGTACAGTACATTTTGTCAAAAATTATATGTCATTTACAATAGGATTGTGACATAAGCAAGCTTTAAATAAATCACGAATATTTTGTGCAACCAGGGTTGGTCTTATTATTAGTTGTGGTATTTGATTGTTTTGGAATATTTAACGTATCTTCTAAATGATGTTCAATAGCTTCCATGTCAATGATTGTGTTATGTAGGACACAAATAGCTTTAACAATATTGTCAGCAACATTTATATTGCTGCTCTTCTCGTCGCTCTTATAGCTTTTATCGTAGCTCCACTATAAACACATCAAAGAAAGATAGATTTGATTCGCTTTTATCGCTGCTCTTATCGTCGCTCTTATAGCTTTTATCGCAGGTCCAACATATTCACACCCTAAGCGCGTGAGCGCGGAGCGCGAGCGTCTTAATCCCGCTAGTTAAACATTCATTTTAACCATGAGTGTAATACAACTGTTTATTCAATTTTGCCCTAATAAACTTCTCCGATTTGAGTATAAGATTTTTATAAATGAAATCAGAATATTGAAATGTCACTAATCTCTTACGGTCGCTGAGTGTGATATTACTTATGGCTTGCTATGTAGTTACCATGGGTTGAATTGTTTATAATAGACTTTGAAATTAATTATTCTGAAACTGTTTTTTTTTTTATTTAGAGGTTAACATCTCAATATGACATACAATATTTTATTCCAACAATCAAAGGAAAACGTTATTACAAAATTGTAACATTCTTTTTCTTTTTATGGCGAAATAGTAGGTTTTCGTTGTATATTTGAATTTATTCCAACAATTTTGTTTGATATTTGACATTTTAAAACCCCTAGTGAAATAAAATTCTTTAAAACGCAAGCGAAATAAAATTGCTTATAAAACAACAACTTTAATGGTCCGCATCCAAGGAAATAAACATGACTTTATAAGGCAAAATTGAATAATATGTATTATTATAGCATTCTCTCCAGCACAAGTATGAGTATTTGCATGTGAGGTGAAATCTAATAAATGTCCTATGTTGCGTAAATATTTGCACTATATAATGCTGGGTACATGCAGCATGTACATTAGTAAATTAAATTAAGCTACAAAATTGAGAAACTAAATTAAAATGACGTCATTTATGCAGTACATTAAAATTGAGAATTTTATGTTTGACATTTCGAATAAGGGGTATACCAATCTTTTATAGGTAAAATAAAATATTTATATAAAATAATTGGTAAAAAAATATAACTCGATTTCTGGACTGACATTATCTTTATTGAAAACAAAATTATGTTACACAACGTTTCTGATGCTAAGATCTGCTTCCGTCATCATGTGAACTGATACTAATTACATCTGTGTGTGAAGAAGAATAAGAAGAACAGATGTAAATTAATATCAGTTCACCTGATGACGGAAGCAGATCTTAGCATCCGAAACGTTGTGTAACATAATTTTGTGTTTTCAATAAAGATAATTTTAGTCTAGAAATCGAGTTTTAGTCAGAGTAATACATTACCTTGCGAGTTAAAGTTTAAAGGCAAGTTAAAAAAAAATATAGATATACAAATTATTAAACAATTCCATTTAGTATTCTTCGTTTTTCTCTACAGAACGTACATTTTTATAGGTTGGGTTTTAACATGTGTCAATAGTGCGTGATTGGCGCAGCCGCATAACTAAAAAATTATAAATTTAGCTAGAAAATTGGAAATAGGCAACTTCTTAATTTAGTTTCATTAGTTTAATTTATAAGATTAGTTGCATAAATGTTGTCATTGATAACAATTGTTTCTACTTGCCTAATTTAATTTTATAATTTAATTTTCTGTATATAACCCAACATGAGAGTATGATGAATACAAACATGAACGAGTAGGTACTTAAACCAAAGTGGGACAACCAACAAAGACACCAAGACTAAACAGACTTTCATATGAAGTAAAAAGAAAATCATTAAACCCTAAGAATAAAAAGTTTCCTCTGTTTTGACCCCACCACTCTTCAATAATCAATTGAAGAGTTGCCAAAAATTTGCAAAAAATTACAAATTCTTGTTCTAGGATTACGCTAGAATGATTGAGTTTAAGAAAATCAGGTACCTCGTAAAAAATAAAATTGCAATATAATTTTTAGCAGTTATTTATCTGTCATTTGAAATTAAGTTAATAAATAATAAAACTAATAAATATAGCACGCAGTATAATCTGCAAATTATTTGTTATACTCGTAAAATAAAACCCAAAATTTCTATGAAAAGTGAGAGGCAAAAAATTCACTTTGTTTTTAAGCACTTTACTTATACTCGTATATTTTGAAGAAGTATGTACAACTTATAGCAGATTTTTTAACAATTGTTCCAAATTTGACATTTCCAATTTGCAAAAGACGTAGATAAGCACATTTTTGAGTGTCTGATGCTCAGTTGCAAAATTTACACTTAAATTTTAAATAAATAAATAAATATATCATCACGGCATATTACCCATTTCTGGGTGTGCCAGTATCTACAACACATGTAGACATCGGTAATGACGATATATTTTACCGTGTGGGCGCTTACCAGGCGTCACCTCACGGGCACTCATAGCTGGTGTGGAGAGTGCACCACAAGGGTCACTTTTGTGCCATTTAAAATTGGAAATATTTGGCGTCTGTCGGGATCGAACCAAGTTCCCCTGGGTTCGCGACCAGACACTCAGGCACGCGGCCACGGGACCCCATAAATTTTAAATGTTTGTTAAATTGATATAGTATCGAAATGATACGTGAAATTAATATTGCTATCAAAATTTCGCAGTTATTTATCCTAGCTTAAATTTTAAGTGTGAATGATGCAAATATTACGCATACCAACCAAGGTTTAATTGATGTCAAAGTCTGCCTATCTGTAATTGTGAACATGTGTTATATCAAATTTCATATAATAGTTGCTCTGTTATTAAAAAAATAAATAAATAAAAACATGTATGTAAAAATATAACCTAACAATACTGTTGATCATTTATTTAGTATTCCCTACCATTATATTGAATATGTACCTGATTTGTGCATTATATAAAAAAAAAATGATATTGCTGAAGCTGCCAACGGTTGCTGCCTAGAATTTATTAATTATTTATTACCGTACTGATATTATTTTCCTAGGAATGTGTGTGAAATATTAAGTTCCGTTTTTAAAAGAAACAGTAAACAAATATTATAAATCATTTACATGTTTAGTAACTATATATGGATGAAATACATAATTACAATACATGTAATGCGAAAAACAACATTTTTTACTTTTTTGCACAAATAATTATTAATTATTAGCTATCTTTAAATAAAACCCTGTGAAAGTTTTGACCAGAACAGTCCCGTTACAGAATCCTGTCTCGGCTGTCACGATGTTTTCAATAAAAGAGTCGTTTTGTTTCGTTTTAGCTTCCTAAACCGGTAAAATAACTTTCTTGGCAAGGTACGTGCAAGATTTCCTCTGCTATCGACAGTATACAAAATATTAAATTACTAAAATGGACCATGCAAGAATACTAATGAAAACACAAAATGTTAAAAACCTGTGCATTCCCATTGTTTTAAAAAATTATTCCACAAACTGTTACTATTTCACTGAAAACTTAGCTAGAAAATGTCTATACATATGTAGATGTTGATGAAAAAAAATAATAGCTGTTAATAATAATCAGATACTCGAAATCTCAGCCATATATCATTTATTCTTACAAAACCGACATTTCGGGTCCGTCACTCAAGAAGTCTTTGTACACTTGCATAAAAATCTAATTGAAAATTCTGAAAATCTTTATCTTAATACTGCAATCTTTACATTCAACATTTCAATCCCAAATATCATTACAATCTTGTAAAATCCCAAAAATCTTGGAAATCTTACTTGCAATCTCATATTCTTACTCAACTCTATACAAGTTCATAGCTAGTAACTTTCACTAAAACAAATAAAATTATCCCTTATAGTCTTAGTCTTATATTCGCGAGTGAAGAAGAGGAGGAGCTTAGCGCGTGACGTAACAATATGGCCGGTTTAAGGTAGATGCTTTGTTTGCCGCAACTGTATTCTTATACACTGCGGCGTTTGAAATACAAAGTAATATTAATATTATAGTTAATATTAAATAAAAATAATGTTTCTAGTATGAATGACATTTTGAATTTTGCGAACTAGTCCGTTTCATATAAAAATTATGTTCAGCATTCTCTCGAATTTTGAATTTACATGATTCGAGTCTTTGTTTTCTTGAATCTACATAGTACTGCATTATTACAGTCTTTGGTAGATTAATGAAGAGATAAGTATTATTATTTTATTGTCATCTTTGTGCAGGCAGGTCTATAAGTTTAGATTTCATTACGAAGTATTTTAATAAAGACACTAAGTAATTATTATCTTGTACCCGGCAAAATATAATCTTGCTTTACAAAATGCAAGGAGCATTATTTTTACTCGGTTCCTTTCCCATTTTTAAAAGATGAATGCATAACTTTCGTCTACCAACTATTTCAAATTGGCAAATTTCTCTAATAAATTTTCTATAGAATTTAGGTTCTTCTAAAACGTGTTGAGGTTTTAGATTTTGTTATTATACTTTATTTCACGTAAGAATAGCGTTGGTTTAGTTAGGGATATATAAATTCTACCCTATTTCACAGAAACGAAACAAATATCGTCTGTCTGTTGTCAAATAAAATCTACAGAATTAAGTGATGTTTAACCATATTTTGTTGCAATTTTAGATTTTGACATTTTTACAGATAAATATATTTATTATTGACAAAGCTTGGTTTCACAAATTTAAATTATTTATTTAATGCATGTAAAAACGGTCGGCTCTTAAGAGTAATCTACTATTTTCTTACGTAAAATGAAGTATAGCCTACAAATTTCAATCCACTCGTGATTTATTTGTTAAATAAGTGACAGAAACGATGCGTTCGCCGCTACCTCGGCTAGGACTTACTACCATGTACTAGTTCATATTTTCGCCGCTAGACGTCATATTGCTCTATTTCACTAGCGAATAGACTGCGTTCGAAAACACAAGTGGTTAATAGTTACCGTGTTCGAAAATTGTACCATGTCTACCTGATCCATCTACCGGATCCATGATTTGTGGATCGAGTAATTCAGCTGGTAAATGCGGTAAATGAAGAATATAACCTCAAAAAAGGTAGAAAGATACCAAACAAAGTTGGAATCGGAAGTAGGTCTCAGAACACGAGACGAGATAACGTTTAACTACGTCAAATTTCAAATCTGTTTCATGTTTCAACTGCTTTTCATAGGTTATAAATCTTCCCTGTTTACCACTTGAGTTCTTAAAATATCTATCCCGGTAGCTGTAACCTGATGAACAGCTGTTTACCGATATATACCGGTAACAGATCACTGGTAGAATTTTCGTAAATGCCTAATGATAGATATTTAGATGCATACAATATGAAAGTTATGATTATTTAAAGTTTTGCGATGAGTTCGTGACCCAACGTGTACCAGTTCCAGAGGCACTGAAACTGTTTTTTTCATGAAAGCAAGTGTTATATAATTTTAATATAAATATAATATTTTACCAATACTAATTTATAATAGTTCAACGTAATACAAACAAAATTAAAATTCTTTTGTCAGTCTTAAATCATTTATTTGATGTTCGAATAAATATATCCTTAAATATCAACTAATAAATGAAATTTTAGAGTAACAGATGTGATAGTTCATAGTTCTTTTCCCAAGGCGCACTGTGGAACTACATGCGCGATTCGCAGCTTTCATATTTCTGGCCAACAGAATCAAATGGAACACACCTGACGTCACAAAATATTTAATTCATTATAACTCTTCACTAAAGAATGTTCATTAAGATAATATTGCTTTACTACTTATTAATTAGCAATTAATTCACGTTTTTAATATAAATTTGTTCTATTTCGATTATGATTTTAAGTCCATTCCATATCATTAAAACATTTAATTTAAGTGTTAATGGACGATTTAAATTTTAAATGACTAATTTTCATTGTTTTTCAGAGTTGTAAGTACTTCTGGCATGGTTAACATGTTGAGTAATCTTTGCTACTCTGCTTAACTTTTCCTATTTTCGTACTACTGATGATGACTTTTTTTATTTCATATAAAATAGAATAATTTAAATGAGTTTTTATTTACCCTACAAATCCTGAAATCCGAGTTGAAATCTCTAACAAATCTGTAATGGGCTACTTGCATGGTACTGAAAATCCGATTTCTATAAAAATATAAATTTTATTTTAAAATAGTTGTTTGTTTTTTAGTAAATTAAGAAAGAAAATTTTCTGTGACGTCATTATATTGAACTGAGGAAGAGAACCATGTTTAAGAATGTAACTTATAGATGGCATTGCGTGCGAGAAAGTTTTAATTTGAATTTGACATTTTGCTCTCTCTGGGCTTTCAAATATATTAATTACTTCACAAATAAACACATAGGTAGTTACATGTAATTTAAAATATCGATACGGAAAAGACAAACTAAAATACTAACCTCCAAACTATTGTTGAAACGTCAAACAGGAGATCTACATTACCCGTACAAACAAACGCTATGGCTTTACGAACACTCATTGGTGCGGCGTAATTCTACGTCATACATGGCGGTAATTTAAATAATCAGATTTCATTATTTTTTTTCTGGCTAATTAATAAAAAAATTGTCAAAAGAAAAAATAGGGGTAGCAAGTTTTTACCTGCTCTTCAAAAATATGAAATAAAAAAAACGTACGCAAGTAGCCCATTCTTTATTAATAATGGGTGATAAAATTTGAGTTTCCTGTTTGTAACACTATAAATCAAAAAGCTGTCAATAAGCACGTGTTTTCAAAGTGTCAAATATTAGTTTGCAACTACACATTTACGAAATGGATCATGTACAGCGAAGAATTTACACAGATTGTGTTTTAGAGCATATTTTCTTCTATGATGAGGCACATTCATATTTTCTTCTATGATGAGGCACATTTCCAGCCATCTGGATATGTTAATAAGCGAAATTGCAGCATATGGGGTGAGGAAAATCCAAATGCGATTCAGAAGGCACTATTACATGCCCAAAAATTTACTGTTTGGTGCACATTGTGGTCAGGCGGCGTCATTGGACCTTTTATTTTGGAAAACGATGATGGTCCAACTGTAACAGTCGATGGAGAGCGCTATAAGCGAATGATAACCGATTATTTTTGGCATGAAATCGAAAATATTTTTGTAGAAGTCATGTGGTTCCAACAAGAGGGCGCAACTTGCCACACATCGGGTGCAACGTTGGATGTTTTGTGTGAAAAGTTTCCAGGTCGTATTATTTCACATTGGATTTTTTTGTGGGGTTACTCTAAAAGTCTTGTCAACAAACCCAAAACGTTGGAGCATCAGAAAAACAACATCCGGCAAGTTATAGCCAAGATACCACTCGAAATGTATGAAAAAGTCTTCGAAAATTACCTCGAAAGGATCGGCTGCTGCAGAAGATTGAGAGGCCGCCATTTAATTGATATTATTTTTCATAATTAATGAAATACATAATATTTTCGAGTAATAAAAGAAAATCCGATTTTTTTTTTTTAAAGAAAAAGTTCGGAAACTCTAATTGGATCTCCTATTATTAGATAAATCTTTGAAATCTTTAGTCCAATCCGATGAATCTGACAAATTTCATTCTTAATAGACACTTACAAAATTGCAATTTGCACGAGCGCCTCTAACGGCAAAGCATAGAAATCAAGGTTGCTATGGTTACCCCGTCCAAACAAAGACCTGTCATCAACCGTAGACTCTACACTCTAGCCATCGTTTTAGTTGAATAATCGAATGATCTTCAATATTAACAAACAAAAAAGTTGCCCCAGACACATCTTCTGGTTTTAAACTCATTTTTATTAAACACAACGTACAAATCACAATAAAGAATTAGGTTTAACACAGAATAACAGATGCGAACACAATGACAGATAGGAACAGGGAACGGGACGTAAGACAACGAGGGGAGGTTTGGTTGTATGCATGATCTTCTATCTCTCTCTTGCAGTGACGTCAATTTTGTAAGTGTCTATTCTTAAAATCTTTGACAGTCTAATAAATCCCTATAAATCATCTCCAATCTAGTAAATCCTCAAAGATTTGCAATCTTTGCACTCTTAAACATTCAGTTTTACAAACATCGTACAAAAATTCACATACACACCTGTTTTTTTTTT
Organism: Ophonus ardosiacus; assembly: GCA_943142095.1. Lineage (NCBI taxonomy): Eukaryota > Metazoa > Arthropoda > Insecta > Coleoptera > Carabidae > Ophonus > Ophonus ardosiacus. The sequence goes on along the minus strand of OW964830.1, from coordinate 17,540,080 downwards.
TTTTTTTTTTTTTAATCGAAAACTGAATGGGTATATGACCATAATAGTTCAATATATTGGTCATAAAGGAACCACTTCTCATTAAACATTATACCGTAATTTGCAAATTAATTGGAGAAGGGATCACTATCAACTGCTGTAGCTGTGGCATAGTTTTAATATATTTTTTCTCATAAACTAGATATAATTAATCGATTAAAAAAATACGGGTGGTGACCGGACGAATTGGACTTTAACATTTAAAATCATACTTTCGTAATATCCTGCTTCCCTAAATAATATTTTAGATAAATAAGTTCAAATAAAAGTTGTACAGCACAATATTCTGCATCAAAGTAATAAACAAAATTAGTTTTTCATGCATGGTAACGGTAGAAATTATATGTGAATATGTAGAAAAACGCTCCGAAAATAGTGATGGAATTTTAATTTATTTCTATTAGATATTATTTTTAAATTCTGTTTATGTGCATAATTATCTACTAACATAAATAAATCATTGTTCATTTGAACGAAAATTACAAGCAATAATAAAAATAATGAAATAAACCTAATTTCACAGATAAATCGTTGAACCTTTGTTATTTTTACCTCCCGCTACCCTAGGTAAGGGAGGTAAAGGGATCGTGCTAAAAATCGGATATAGAGATTTCAGTGAATAAGCACGTTTTGATATCCCCCGAATCAGATTTTAACATTTTTACAATGATGTCTGTAGGTATGTATGTGTGTCTGTGTGTTAGTGTGTGTGTGTGTGTGTGTGTGTGGATCTTGTGGACACGATTACTCAAATACTATCAATCAGAAAATTTTGAAATTTTGTATACCCATTCTATACTAATGTGGGAAGAGCTCATTAGGTTTTAGTGCATATCGGATAACCGGAAGTATCATTTATACAAGCTTTTAACTGTTTTTCTTGTAAAAAATTCATTGAATATAATTTTATAGCAGCTTTTACCAATGCAAATTGAATATAATGGCACAATCTTCAATTCTACGATAATAGCATTTAGTAAATAACTTGAAATAACTTTATATTATATTATAAAATAATTTATTTTTGTACTTCACTTTGCCTCTGCGTCAAACAAAAACAATACTTTAATAACAAATTTGACATATTTAAACAAATGTCACTGTCACGAAGCAATTTTCATTAAAATTAATAATGAAACCGTGTTAAGAAGAATTTAGTAGTTTAAATATGATTCTAATGAAATTAAGGTTTGTAAAAATAATATATTTTCCATCATACATAAATATTAGATATACAGGATAATTCGATTTAAGTTTGATGTTTGCAGCATTATATATCAAACAGCTCTCAATAAGAACGTGATTTCTAACTGTCAAATAATAGTTTGCAACTACACATTTACGAAATGGATAATGTACGGCGAAGAATTTACACAGATTGCGTTTTAGAGCATAAGGATGTTGGTGATGATTTTGATAATAATGTGTGTGTGACGATTTTTTCTTAAAATATACATATTAATGATCCAAAACTTCGCAAAGTTGGTAGTTATTTAATACTCTTATATAATTTGAAACAACATATTAGATTTTGACTTTATTATTATTATTATTATTATAAACCGGATGTAGTACTTAATTTGAAGCTCTAACAGATTTTACAGGAAAAACATAATAAAATATAATCCAAAATTTCGTATTACAAACTTTTCTATTTATTGGAACAACAAAATAGATTTTGTTTACAAACGTTCAATCGGAAGTGAAACTTTACTTAAAGATCATTGCTATTTTAAACATGGAATTGGCGGGATGTCATGTGCTGGCCACATCAGATTTTTTTTGTTAAATTCCATGGTCGTCATTTCGTATCTAATTTCAGCCGTTGCAATTACATACAAAATTAATTCTGTTATTGATTCAGACGCAGAATTTTTCAATCTACAACTTTTATAAAAATGAGTGAACTAAAATTTGTCCTGCGCAACTGCTAAAATTTATAATGAAACCTACCACTTGTATTTATTGTAAACGGTATCTCGTTATGAAAATGCTGAAGTGTGACAATAGTCCGTTACGATTTAACTTCTCCGGGATGTTCATTTACCAGTTAATTACATTTCATTCGAATAAGAGTGATTCAGAAGAGAATCAGATACTTGTATAAGCTAATCGCGCTAGATAGGTACTGCGATTGTGTCTGTGTTTCCCTTCCCTGGAGAACTGATACTAATTCCACGAGTGAAAATTGTATTTAAAGTGGAGTGCGCTGCGACTGCGAGCTTGCCGTGTGCAATTTAACGCGATAAATTGAACCTTTATCGCTTAGGGTATTTCCTCAATGGGCCTCAACTTCCCCAAACTTTTTGGCGAATTGAACAAGAAGAGCTAATAAATCGCCTTTGAAATCTGCGGCAATATGGCGGTGGCGGCGTAAAGTACCCAAACATTCTTAAAATGGACTGACTGAGACTGAGTGCGGACTGCATATTGTACTTGATATTGATTTTCCCTCGTCAAGTTTTTTGTTCGATTCCACGGGAGGAATATTAAATTTGAGATTCCTTTCGTGGTTTTGTTGTTATCCTTACGTTTATGATTGTAAGTACTTGCATCCAACAACATTTATTTTCCTTAAATAAACACATTGCACTACGTACTTTTATTTCATTATGTATGAAATAAACAAATTCTCTTAAGTCTTTACAAGAAAAAGAAATATAGCGTTATTCACATAAGAATGGTATTGCGCAATAATATTTCGTTTATAAATAGTTCACTCTATAATCACACTTATTCACAAATTAGAGTTGCTGGGAATTCATGGATTATTATTGCGCTGGATTCAGTCTTATATAACAAACCGATCTCAATTAGTGAATTGCAACGGATTCAAGTAAAGGTATATATATACTACATCTGGAGTACCTCAAGGATCGCACTTAGGCCCCCTACTTTTCATTTTGTTTATAAATGATATAATAACTTGTTTCCAATATTCTCGTTTCTATCTGTACGCCGCGACGACTTAAAAATATTCTGCGCTATAACAAATAGAAATGACAGCATTTTGCTACAAAATGACCTAAACAATCTACAAAAATATTGCGAATCTAATTACTTAACACTAAATGCATCAAAATGTTATGTAATGCATTTCACAAGAAACCGTGAGACTATGACTTTTGATTACCATATTAAAAATATAAAATTGGAAAAAAAATGTTATTAAAGATTTGGGAGTGTTTTTTGATCCGAAACTACTTTTTATTGAACACATATATACTTCTGTTAAGTAAGCATACAGGACACTGGGATTCATATTCCGCAGCTGTAAACATTTTAAGAACCCCAACTCTTTAATACATCTATTCAACTCTCTGGTTCGTCCTAAGCTAGAATATGCATCCGTTGTTTGGAATCCTTATTATCAAAAATACATTATACTTATAGAAAGAATTCAAAAAAAAATTGTCACTCTTTTAAACTATAAATTTAACTTAAATATCAATAACTATTCACTTCTGTTAAAACATTTTAATATGCATTCGATGGAAAATAGAAGAATTCAAGCTGACATGATTTTTTTATACAAGTCACTTAATAACATAATATATTCACCTTCAATAATTTCAACATTAAGATTTACTGTAAACACAAAAAGTACGCGTTCAACTAATCATTTGCATTACAAACACTTAATACTTACAATTACAAGAACTCGCCAATTAACAGATAATAATTCTAGATTTGTGCATATAGACTTGTTTCATGTATCACTATGTATTTTTAAAAAAGAGGTGGTAAATGTTTTGTCTTAATCGATAACACTGATTTGTTCATTACTTATATTGTACTTATATAACTTAAATCACTTAGGTATGATTTATGTACTATTTTTGTATTATTTATGTCGTGGAAGCCTGTAATTGGTATTTGTACACTGTTGGTTTCCCTTAATGATAAATAAATAAATAAATAATCTGTACTGACACTTCGAGGAAACTTTCTTTTTCTGTATCAAAAAACGCATACGCAAACAAGACCATTTTTCTAATCTTAGCCTTTTTCGATAGTTTTCATTCATTTAAATCAATATAAGACACAAAAATGCTAAAACACACGCCAATGTTTACGAACTACGTTGGCAGTACCAAACTATTTGAGTAACACAGTTACGACATACGTCGCCTTATCAACAGATTCTACAACCTGTGTGACAAAAAGAAACTAAGATATTTAAAAAAAATTACACTCGACATGTTTCATAAGATTTCAGTTTCTAAATTAACCTCTCTGTTATTTATCAGTGACTGGCTCACTCAACCAGAACCACAGACGCGTTTCGCTCTTATTGGAACTCTTCAGTGTGGTGTACTAACGCCTCTAGGAGGCATTGAATCGACTGAGAAGCGGCGTTCTCGATAGATGGCTTTACATATGTAGTTACTTATTTCTGCAGTCATCGACTCAATGCCTCCTAGAGGACAACACACTGCAGAGCTCCAATAAGAGCGAAACGCGTCTGTGGTTTTGGTTAAGTGAGCCAGTCTTTGATAAATAACCGAAAGGTGATTCAGAGACTGAAGTTTTGTGAAATATGTCGGATGTTATTTTTTTAAATATCTTATTTAAACTGTTTCATCAAGTGTTGTCATCATATTGTACTTCATTGTACTTTTATTATAAAAAGAAACTACTTCAATTACGGATGTCATCAAGAATCATACACTTTTTACTGCGCAGTGCCATTCTTACGTGAAGAATACTATAGATTTTTATATAATATAAAAAACTGATACCAGATTTTCATGCGAAAATGCAATTTTAATAGATATCTCAACAGATTTTTTTCTTTATTAAAATCCAGCAACCATAAACCAAAATGCAGTAAAACTCCGCTAATCCGAACCTCTACTAATCAGGATATTCTTGTAATCAGGATAAAATTTAAAAATGTAGATTTTATATTAGGGTATATACCCTGTAATCCGGACCGACCACGGATACCCTAATCCGGATTGCATGTCGTGTGTTTTCGTATAGGCGCCTCCCATACCCCCAACCATTTCTACAATTCCGTCGAACCATATTTAATTTCGCAATATAAACCCATCTCTTGGCTTTTGCAGAACAAAATATCCACCTGCTTCATACTAGAATAATGTATCAATATTTAATTTTGACAATCTCTTAACTACTTGACGCTGTGATCTGATTATGGCCAACCATAAGCCGCAATCGATTATCGCAAAGATTTATAAATAAATTTTATTAAAAACAGAGTGCGTTTCGATTAATATCCCTGTACATTTAATTATAAATGCAAATGCATACTGAACTGAAGAGTTACATAAAATTTAAATGTTCTAGCATTTATTACGCCTTTGGTTAATTACTTTAATATTACTCCAGTACTTAGGGCCGTTTTCATAATAAATTTTATTTTCACTTTAACACTTTAAATTAAATTTCAGCTGTATTCGTTTTCATAATACAACTTTGGCACTTTAACGGTACTTTAAGGTAAAGTCATTCATCAATTTAGGTGTACCTTAAGACTTTAACTCTTCTTTGTTAGGTTAGTTTACTTCATTTTTGAATTTCGAAATAAATTTATATTTCTCTTCTTCCAAAAGTGAATATTTTATTTTAAGAAAATCAATAATTTATGAAAATTTTGTTACTAATTTTGATAGGTATATGGATGAACCAAGAATTTTATTAAATATATTGTAGATTATAAGATCATCTGATTGAATTAGACAAATAGATTCTGATCATGATTTCGAGATAAATTAATTTTAATGGAAGTAATCCAGTTATCACACAAAAACAAGAACAACCTATACTACCTACTAAACTTTCCTTATACTAAAATTGCAATACATACACTATTTATTATATCAGTAATATTTTATTAAAATTAAAAGAAAATATAATGAATTTTTATTGTATCAATGTTTGATTATTGTAATCAATTGTGGTCATTGTTGGTTTGAAATAATGAAATGAAGTATCAAGAATAGTTTTCATGTGAATGATTATGCACATATATCACTAATTATTCTTCTAATATGCGAAAAATTCTCTGCCATTTATTCATAGAGTTTTCTTCTTCGCAATTGGCGTCAATAGATTTTCGCGCCTTTTTTCACTAAGATTATTATTGAGTCAGTTTCAATTGATCCGGATTAGCGGAGATTTACTGTATTGATAAATCGGTTCTTAAACCTTAACTGGCAAAGATACGACAATGATATCCCATAATTTTATATTTTTTATGTACTAAGATTCATTACTTTTCTTATTATGATTATAATTTTGTTTAGTATACAAATAGTCTCCCAGTCGGTAGTAAATTATTAAGATAATATTATCCACAGTTCTTTTAATTTTCAGCGGCTGAAATTCGGAGAAAAAAGTTAGGTCATTCTGATTTTACTTTACCAATACGGCAGTTTCCTCAATTTTTTATTAGTTATAGAACACAACAAAATAGAAGGCACGTATTTTTTCTGTTTTCCTGAAATCATGGTAATTCCAACGAAAATTGCCCTTTTTAACTTATTTCTCAGAAAATGATGTAGTAGTGATAAAATCAGCACAATTTCATCATTTGATTTGAAACTCTTTCAGTTTTTGGTTTGGTTGCAGCTAAAAAGAAATATAAGCAGCCTGAGACGCTCGAAGCCCTAAACCAGTCCCTGGCTAGGTCTATATACTTTCCAAAATTTGTATGCCAATCATTTGTCAATATTAACTTAGGCTGCTTGGTCCGCTTCGCTTTTAAGGATACAGATCGGATTCGGCTTAAATTGTCTCCGCTAATAACTTCAAGATAGTTTTACTTTAGTAAGCATCAGTAGAAAAACGTAATACTTTTAACAAAGTTAAAGCATAATTTCCATGAAAAATATAACATTGATTCTGCATTGTAACCAATTACCCCACTTTTCATTTTAATATCAATCGTTTTTAAAAACAACGAAATATTAAATTCATAAATTGAAAATTTGTTTTATTTTATACAGATGGTTGTTTATATGCAGAATATTAATATTTTTATACACTGCAAAAAAATTCTCTGTAAAATTACTATAATTGTTATTGGCGTCCAAATTGCCTAAGTGAATTATAGTAAATTTACAGTTAAATGTAATTTTGTCTACCATTTTTAAAATTACATAAACATGAATTCCATAAAAATTTTGATACATGCTTTAAGTAAATTTACATATTAATAATAGACATAATTTTTTTAAAACATAATTTAGTAAAAGTACATATTTTTCATTATATTTTAAATAAATTTCACATAGTAATAGATCATGTGTATGTTTTATTTTCTCCGGGCCTAGAGTCTAATTTTTTACTCTGCCCCAGTCCAATCTCGCTAAGCCTACCTAAAATCATGTAAATCTAGAATATTAGTAATTAACTCTAAATTTGTAATAAATAACATACACGAATTTAAATTTACTGTAAAAAATTTAGAATTTAATCCTATTTCATGTAAAAATACATACTAGAATAAAAACATTGAGTTTTTACATAGTACTTATAAAATTTGACAAAATTGTCATAGAAATATAAATATATCATTGTAAAAACACAAATATTTGTACTAATTACCTGTAAATTTGTAATAAATACATATAGTATTTTAAATTTACTATAATAAATTTAGAATTTGTCCATAGCTCCTGTAAAAATAGAAACTAAAAAAAGAATTGAGTTTTTACATAGTTCTTACAAAATTTGACAAAATTGTTATAGAAATATTAATATATCACTGTAAAATTTCATATATTTATTGTAATATGAATATTACATAGCAGTTCTAGTAATTTTTTTATATTTGTAAGGGTGAATTAGCAAATTTATAGAATTATTTGCTATGTAAATGTAAGTCTACATAGTTTATGTAAAATTTGTTATTGCATATATATTATATTAAAAAATTACTATAACTTTTCGACAAAATCGCTATTATTTTTTACAGTGTATAATACCAGTAATAAAACAATTTAATGAGATCATCTCGTGACCGATCGTCTTGACATTGATCTTTAACTTCCAAATAGTACCACACATTATACAATTTACAAACAAACAAACAAAATTTGATCAAACTAACATATTAATAAACTATGTTTAGTTTCATTTAATTTTATTACAAGAATTTCTAAAATGTACAAAGTTCAAAGATATATGGGTGTTAAAATCACTGTTTGTATCGCTGGTACTTCGTAAATTTGAATATGCGTGTTTGGTATGGTATCCGACAAAGATAAATCAATCAATGGCTTAGAGCGGAGTTATCGTCGTTTTTTAAAACTTTTACCTTTTAAATTAGATAATATTTATCCAGATTGAGGTACTGACCAGTTGGCTCTCTTACAACGTCATTCCATGCCATCTCTACCCTCCAGACGGGAAATCATTAGCGCCAAATTCCTTTGGTCGCTACTCCACAACAAAGTTGACGCGCCCTTTCTACTATCCAGGATTCCATTCCAGACATGCCATTTCTTTTACCTCCCTACTTCTCGCACAGCAATACTGCTCCCCATGTGTCGGAATGCCAGCAAAATTTATACAGATATTTTTGTTTAACAAACCACATAATATGTTGTTTATCATTATTCTTGTTATCTCTTATTTACATGTACATTGCATTTACCCTGTAAATGGCTTTCTGTTGGATAAGAAAGTATTATTATTATTGCATAAAATAAGCAAAAACATTATTAGTAATAATTAGTAAAGTACTAATTATGTGGTTATCCGATATTTACCAAAAGTTGATCAAATTGAGGTATTAATGGATTGAATTTAATGCTCACTCGTCAAATTTCAACGATTCGTTATAATTTTTATCCAGTGTAAACAGTCGACATTGAAAGAAAAATCAAAATTTAATTTAACGAGCCATTTTGTAACATTACGTGTGTGTTAATGAATCTGTAATACATACAGTCAAAAACAGATACACAAATATCAACGTACTTTTATCATAAAAATTTGAAGTTATCAAATATGTTATGGTCACCATACCTACCTTAATATATTATGCATACAGGTATTCAAGCAAGAAAAAAAAAATCTGTTGTGGCCAGCACAAAACCTTCCGACAATTCGATGTATTTTGTACATATCCTATACCAAAAGTTCCTTGAAAAAGATTCTATATATCCTGTATAATTGTAACAAGAACACACTATTTTTTACATATCCATACTGAAAGTTCCTTTGAAAAGATTCTAAAATCTAATAAAATTTTAATACGAATACGAACGTACATTATGTATTGCATTTAACACTTCCTCCTGCTTCAACTTTTCCCTATTTTATTAGAAGTCGCTGTTTCTTACTCTTCTCTTCTACTCATTCCTGTCCAAAGCACCTTCGTGACACAGTTCTTCCTCTCTCAAATCTTCTGCTATACAGTCCTTCCATCTTCTCTTTTGCCTTTCTCGTACTTCTGGCATTATAAGTTCCTATCTTGAGACGAGGCCGCAAATGCAAGTCACTGGCGAGGGACACTCTGTCACTTATATCACTTTCAGATCATATACTTTCCACTTTAGTTTTGCACTTGCCACTGACATCTGTCAATTAGATTTTTTTGAATATATCTTTTGTTTTCATAATTTTTGCAAAGCTGACTGATCTTCGAAAGTTAATCTCTCTTAATCTCTCTATAACTCTATATCTATTGAATATGAAGGAAAATGTATAATCGAAACGTATAGAGAATAAGATATTCTTTCTATTGATAATCACATAAAATGTCGAAAATAATATTTAACTGCGATTTTTCAGGAAAAACTGTTAAGAACTTCAAATAAGGGTACTTCCGGTTGACCAATTATAACCAAAATCTAATCAGCTCTTCATAGGGTTGTAAGAAAGAGGAATACGAAAGAATCATATTTTTTAGAATTGTAGTTGTGGAGTTATCGTTCTTTGTCACACACACACACACACACACACACACACACACACACACACACACACACACACACACACACACACACACACACACACACACACACACACACACACACACACACACACACACACACACACACACACACACACACACACACACACACACACACACACACACACACACACACACACACACACACACACACACACACACACACACACACACACACACACACACACACACACACACACACACACACACACACACACACACACACACACACACACACACACACACACACACACACACACACACACACACACACACACACACACACACACACACACACACACACACACACACACACACACACACACACACACACACACACACACACACACACACACACACACACACACACACACACACACACACACACACACACACACACACACACACACACACACACACACACACACACACACACACACACACACACACACACACACACACACACACACACACACACACACACACACACACACACACACACACACACACACACACACACACACACACACACACACACACACACACACACACACACACACACACACACACACACACACACACACACACACACACACACACACACACACACACACACACACACACACACACACACACACACACACACACACACACACACACACACACACACACACACACACACACACACACACACACACACACACACACACACACACACACACACACACACACACACACACACACACACACACACACACACACACACACACACACACACACACACACACACACACACACACACACACACACACACACACACACACACACACACACACACACACACACACACACACACACACACACACACACACACACACACACACACACACACACACACACACACACACACACACACACACACACACACACACACACACACACACACACACACACACACACACACACACACATCAAGATGGCGGATGATTTGGATGTGTCATTAGAAAGTGCTCTCGAAAAGCTAATAAATATAACCGAAAAAAGTGGTAATTTAAAAAATGAGTTTAAACAGGACATTCTAAAATCAGTGTCTTTAGTGAGAAAGGTATTTAATAAACTGAAAAGTGAATTTAAAGAAAAATCGGATGAATTTGACAAGTTGAAATGTAAAATGATTGACGGGAACAATAGAAATTTGCAGCCAACTTCTTCATTGAATGACATCTCTATAATTGATAAACCTCTATATAAAGATATTCTTATTAACCAGAAGAAAGAAGAAACCAAAAAGAAATATTTTACAGTAATTTCGTCAAAAGTAAACAAACCTATAGAAAATATTAAAGAAGATATAAAAAAAAAAATAAACCCCACTGAATTAAAAGTAGGAATTAAATCTTTTAAATCATTAAAAAATGGCAAGTTATTAATTGAGGCAACTAATGAAAAAGAAACTGAAATTATTAAAAACAAAATTAATGAAACATTCTGTGATTTAGAAGCAAGTGTTAACATGTTACGAAAACCACGTCTAATTATTTATAATGTTTCTGAAGACTTAAATATTGGTAATGCTGAAGTAACAATAATGATGCAAAATTCCGAGTTAAATTTAAAAGAAGGGGATATTAAACCGAAATTTGTTTTCATAAATAAAAAAAAACAGTCAAACCTTGTTATAGAAGTTGATCCGGACATTAGACAGAAATTAAAAGACAAGAAATTAAAAATAGGGTGGAATATATGTAATCTACAAGATTATATTACTGTAAGCAGATGTTTTAATTGTAGTAAGTATAACCACAAAGCAGAGTTTTGCAAAGGAAAACTTACATGTCCAAATTGTTCAGGTGATCATAAATTGAAAGACTGCAAAGCAGATAAAGATAGTTACATTTGTATTAACTGCGTAAATTGGAATAAGTACAATAAAACGGAGAATTTAGTAGTTAATCATTCGGCCCTAGACAAAAATTGTCAAAAATATTAATTATTAATTATGAATACATTTTCTGCAAAAATGAATAATGGTTTTACATATAATTCGGGAAATAATAATTTACGCAGCGAAATTTTTAAAATTATACAAATTAATTTACAGCACTCGAGAATAGCAACACAAAATCTTCTCCTATATATGGAAGAATTGAATATAGACTTAGCAATTATACAAGAGCCGTATGTGACAGACAATGTTATCAGAGGAATACCAAAATATATGAGATTATATGCCCAAGGAAGTGGTCATAAAAGAGCAGCTATTTTGGTCCGTAACAAATTTGTTAACATTATTTTAATTAATCAAATTTCTAACGAGGATATGGTGGTTTTAGAGGTATCATTCAAAAATTTAAAATTGTATGTTGTTTCAGCTTATTTTGACTTTTACCAAAATATCAAAATTAATTTGCAACATTTAACAAATGTAAAAGACTTTGTTGGTAATGAAGCATTTTTAATAGGCCTTGATAGTAACTCAAGATCTACAGTTTGGCACGACAGGTTAACAAATTCAAGAGGACGGGTACTAAACGAATTTTTTATAACACAAGAGTTTCATCTAATGAACGAGGATTGTAATTTATATACATTTGACAATGGAAGGGGAACAAGTAACATAGATTTAACTTTAGTTAGTCACCATTTGATAAATAAATTCTTTAATTGGAAAATTGCGGAAGAAGAAAGCTATTCTGACCATAGATATTTGACATATGAGTTAAGAACTGCAAATCAATCAACAGTTCATATTCATAGAAGACGCCTTAAATTTATAGTTAAATCTGATAATTTGGAAGAGTTTGACATTAATTTAACTCGAGAATTAATTAACATGGTGAATATATCCCAGGAAGAAGAAGATATAGACAAAATTTTAGCAAATAAAGTAAAAGAAGATACAAATCTAAAACTTTTCATAGAAAATTATAACAAAGCATTAAATTCAGCTTGTTCAAAATCTTTCAAAATATCAAAATTAGGAGTTGTTGAGAAGAAAGGAAGAACAGTGCCTTGGTGGACAGATGAATTATCAATAATGAGAAAGAGAATAAATGCATTAAGAAGACGATATCAGAGGACAAGAAACAATATTTGTCTAAGAGAAGAAAGAAGGAAAATTTTTGTAGAAGAAAAAGCTAAGTATGTCAAAAGAATAGAAACAGAAAAATTCAAATCTTGGAAAGAGTACTGCAATTTATCTAGTAAAAATAATCCATGGAACATCGTATATAAAATGGCCTCAGGTAAAATTAGACAAACATTCTGCCTCTCAACAATTAAGAAAGATTGCGGGGAGTACACTACAGACACGAGAAGTACGCTACAAAGAATGTTAGAAGAGTTTGTTCCTGAAGATAGTTTGCTAAATGATAATGAATACCATATGAACGTTAGAGACTATATCAAAATTCCTCCTAATTCAGTAGATGATGATCAGTTTTCTGTAGAAGAAATTGAAGAAATCTTAACTAACATGAATCCAAAAAAAGCTCCAGGGAAAGATGGCATAACAAGTGAAATTTTAGTTAACATTTTTAGAAGATTTCCAAAATTTTTTACAGAAATTTATAATCAATGCCTTATAAGAGGATATATCCCGAAAGATTGGAAAAGTGCACTTATAATTCCGATAATAAAACCAGGGAAAGAAAATACAGATGAAGTAGGTAAATTTCGTCCAATAAGTTTAATTAATAATTCTGGAAAAATCTTAGAAAAATTGCTAATTAATAGAATAATGAAACATATGGAGTTAAATAACCTGCTAAATAAAAATCAATTTGGTTTTGTACAGGGTAGGGGAACAACTGATGCGTTAATGGAATTGAAAAATTTTATTGATGGGAGTTTCATGGAAAAGAAAATTGTGGTATTAGTTTGTTTGGATGTTAAAGGAGCTTTTAATGCAGCATGGTGGCCAGCTATAATGAAAAAATTAAAAGATTCAAATTGTCCGAAAAATTTATTCTGTTTAACACAAAATTACTTCAGTGAAAGATCAACAGAAATAGAGCTTAATAATATTAAATTAATTAAATCTGTTAATAGAGGATGTCCTCAAGGTTCGTGCTGTGGTCCGGGGTTCTGGAATTTGCAGTACGATTCTTTATTAAACCTGCAATATTCAAAATTTTCAAAAGTTATAGCATTTGCCGACGATTTTGTACTTTTAACAAAAGGAAAAACTATTCTTGAAGTGGAAAACTTGGTAAATATTGAAATGCAAAAAATTATGAATTGGGCAATAAATAATAAAATTATATTTAATGAAACTAAATCTCAAGTCATGTTAGTAACTAGGAAGAGATCACTATTTCAAGAAAAAATAAATGTATTTCTAAATTACAAAGTGCTGGAACAAACGAATAAAATAAAATATTTAGGCATAATAATCAACACAAAATTCAACTTTGACGACCATGTTAAATACATGACAGATAAATGTTGTAAACTTATATATATTTTGTCAAAATCAGCTAAAGTTTCCTGGGGTCTCCGGCAAGAAGCTTTAAATATAATATATAAGGGTGCAATAGTACCTGTTTTGTCATATGGGTTACCGGTATGGATATCTGCTTTAGAAAAAGAATCAAATAAAAAATTAATTAGAAAAGTACAACGTTTAATGAACATCAAAATTTTGAAGGGCTATAGAACTATTTCTCATGTTTCGTCTTGTGTGTTAACAGGTAACATTCCTATTATAATTAAATTAGAAGAAAATTTCAGGATTTACAACAAAATTAAAGAATATGCAAACAGAAGTGAGTATAACATAATGAATGGTTTCGCTTTAAAAAGATTAGTGGTTAGAGAAGAAAGAATAGAGAGTGAAAGTAAATGGCAAACTCAATGGAATGAAAGTGCTAAAGGTGCCATAACAAAATTGTTTTTCCCAAATTTATATATCAGATTAAAATTGAAACTTCCATATTCCTCAAAATTAACAGTTTTATTAAGTGGACATGGGAAAATTAAAAGTTATCTTTTTAAATATAAAATAACTGATGACGCAGCGTGTAAGTGCGGTTTTGATGATCAAACTGTAAATCATCTTATTTTTGAATGCCCACTACTAAGAAGAGAACGTCAAACACTTCGAAATTCAATTGCGAGAAGAGGTGGAAGTTGGCCCTGCGATCACACTGATTTAGTTGATAAATTTTTGAAATATTTTATGACTTTCGTTAACAGTTTAGATTTTAGTAGTTTAGTTGAATAATGTTTTAAGATGTTTTGTTAGTAGTAATTAAGTTTTGTATAACAATTTTGTAAGTTGAAGTATTTAAGTTATTTGTTATGTATATTTAAAGCACACACACACACACACACACACACACACACACACACACACACACACACACACACACACACACACACACACACACACACACACACACACACACACACACACACACACACACACACACACACACACACACACACACACACACACACACACACACACACACACACACACACACACACACACACACACACACACACACACACACACACACACACACACACACACACACACACACACACACACACACACACACACACACACACACACACACACACACACACACACACACACACACACACACACACACACACACACACACACACACACACACACACACACACACACACACACACACACACACACACACACACACACACACACACACACACACACACACACACACACACACACACACACACACACACACACACACACACACACACACACACACACACACACACACACACACACACACACACACACACACACACACACACACACACACACACACACACACACACACACACACACACACACACACACACACACACACACACACACACACACACACACACACACACACACACACACACACACACACACACACACACACACACACACACACACACACACACACACACACACACACACACACACACACACACACACACACACACACACACACACACACACACACACACACACACACACACACACACACACACACACACACACACACACACACACACACACACACACACACACACACACACACACACACACACACACACACACACACACACACACACACACACACACACACACACACACAGATAGATAGATAGATAGATACAGGCATCATCGTAAAACCAGTAAAATCGTATTGTAGGGATCTTAAAACGTGCTTATTCATTAAAAACTCACCACCGAATTTTTTGACCAAAGACAATACCTCCCTTACCTAAAGGTGACGGAAGGTAACAACATAACTCTGTTAAACGAGGTGACGATTTCTTTCAAGTAAACAAATTTACTATAGACAAAATGGGCAATAATAAGTCGTATATCCAAAAGCATTTTACTAAATATGGTTCCGGACTAGGTAAACCCGGCTTTAATTATTTCTCATTCCATATATCAGGGCCTGGTTGAGGTCGTCCTGCGCCCCAAATACTACAATGAAATGAGAAAATTGTGCGCCCTAAGATCTTTGCGCCCTGGGCGCAGCCTACTTGGTCTATTCGGTAATTGGGCTTTGCCATATATTCATATTAGAAACGCCTGCCATTTTATTATTTGTGTGTTTGTTTCACCTACAAAAACATGTTATTATCGAAATCTGCAGCACAGCAGATTAATAAAATGCAACAAATGGTAAAAACCTTAATGAAGTATTTATTTATTTACACTTTTCTATTTCTATTTTAGGAAACAATAGGGTGTTGAATTGTTTTCTACCCACAAAATTTTATCTGCGTCGAAATTTTTAAATGAATACTAAACAAAACAAACACAGAACATGAAAGTACATTCAGCAAACAAAAATACACATTAATTTCTTTTTTGGTATCAATCCAAAAAAATCCAATATGATAAAAATTCTACATTCAATATGATACGATCAAAAAATTTAAGTTGTGTAAAGTTTACACTGTAAATGTGCAATTATTGACAAATACAAATAGACACCATATTGACGTTAATTTTACGCGTTATTGACAAGTGACAACAAATGACCTGTTGGAAATTAAAATTGGTTACATATGATGTACGTGTTTGCAATATGGAACTACAACAAAATGTTCATAACCAACTAAACTAGACGTAAACAAATACTAACACACGTAATTTACATAATTTCCATTTTACTAGAAATTGCATTTTTCAGAAATTGTCAATTATTATTTTATATTAGTTTAAACAAAAGCTTACTTTATAAAACTATGTTTACAGATTCAAGAATTTCGATTCCATTCTCGAGATATAGAGTGATAAAAAACTGGCCATTTTTAAAGAAAAAATCAAAAAAATTGAATTACCCCGGAAGTGGTTGGTTAAGTATAAAATGTTTTTGTTGTTTATGAAAAATTTTCTGCTGAATATAATAGGATCATAATTTTAGACAAAAATGACTTCTACCCTTATTTTGTTGATCCAAATTCAAATTAAATTCATAAGACTAGAAGAGATACGAAGTCGGTTAAATTAGAAAAAAGTGTCTCCAATAGGAGGCTATTTAAGCAGTTTTGTTTATTCAGAAAAAAATTCATGAGTCAGTAGATAAATGCAAAAATGTAAATTTTGCAGTTTTTTACTTCCTTGTACGTAGTAAAGGAAGTATTGTAATCGCGAAAAATTTTGATTTTCAGATTTTAGCGGAAATATCCATTTTGACCATCCTTGAATCCACTTTAACTAATTTCGTCGTTACGTCTCAAAAACGGTAAGCCATTGAAAGTTGAAATTTTATATTTAGGACTGCTAAAATCAAAAATAAGATTTTTTTCCTTTTGTAAACTCAATCTGGGGACATACTGTATATATATTCAAGTAGGTACATAAGTACTTTTTATAAGTACTCATATAAACAAAACATTGTTCAATATAATATTTACAAACATACGTATATATCAACTTTTCTGTACATTTACACAACGAAAAGAAAATCTTGAAAAACATCAAGAAGTGTTTGGTAGCTTCAAGTATCTTTTCTTACACCCACTGCTCCATTTCAGAATGAAAAGTAAGCTATGCAAGGTGTGAACATCGGAAATCTGACTAAAGAAACGGAAAAACGCAATTTTTCTTCCAGTCGACGCACAGCTGAGCCCTGTCGGGAAATTTTGTTTAACATTCGCGGCGATATGCTCAGTATTAGAATATTATAACAGACTGGTACATTGTGAGCAGATTGTAAGGCCTGTCACAACGAATAACGGAATGACGGAAATATGGAAGTGTTTGCAAATAAATACTTTTTATATATAATAAATAAATAAATAAATAAATAAATATACCATCACGGCATATTACCCATTTCTGGGTGTGCCAGTATCTACAACACATATATATATATATATATATATATATATATATATATATATATACTGTAAAAAATATTAGCGATTTTGTCGAAAAGTTATAGTAATTTTTTACTATAATATGTATGCAATAACAAGTTTTACATAAACTATGTAGACTTACATTTACATAGCAAATAATTCTATAAATTTGCTAATGCACCCTTACAAATATAAAAAAATTACTAGAACTACTATGTAATATTCATATTACAATAAATATATGAAATTTTACAGTGATATGTTAATATTTCTATAACAATTTTGTCAAATTTTTTGTCAAATTTTGTAAGAACTATGTAAAAACTCAATTCTTTTTATTTTAGTTTCTATTTTTACAGGAGCTATGGACAAATTCTAAATTTATTATAGTAAATTTAAAACAGTATTTGTATTTATTACAAGTTTAGAGGTAATTACTACAAATATTTGTGTTTTTACAATGATACATTTATATTTCTATAACAATTTTGTCAAATTTTATAAGTACTATGTAAAAACTCAATGTTTTTATTTTAGCATGTATTTTTACATGAAATAGGAGTAAATTTTAAATTTATTACAGTCAATTTAAAATATTGCATGTTATTTATTACAAATTTAGAGTTAATTACTAATATTATAGAATTTACATGATTTTAGGTAGGCTTAGCGGGAATGGACTTGGGCAGAGTAGAAAATTAGGCTCTAGGCCCGGGGAAAATTAAACATAAACTATTACTACGTGAAATTTATTTAAAATATAATGAAAAATATGTACTTTTACTAAATTATGTTTTAAAAAAATTATGTATATTATTAATATGTAAATTTACTTAAAGTATGTATCAAAATTTTTATGGAATTTATGTTTATGTAATTTTAAAAATGGTAGACAAAATTACATTTAACTGTAAATATACTATAATTCACTTAGGCAATTTGGACGCCAATAACAATTATAGTAATTTTACAGAGGATTTTTTTACAGTGTATATATATATATATATATATATATATATATATATATATATATATATATATATATATAATATGTAATATACAGGCTATTCATCAAAATCTCATATATGAGAATTTAAACATAGGATATGTCTTTAGCTTCAGGCCCCATTAAATTTTAGAGTATATAAAATTCCGAATTCTAGTAGAAAAATTATTAAATTTATATGCACATGGTAAACGTTACTTTCAATATTTTTTAAATAAATAATATGTAAGTATAAAAGTTGCTACAAAAGAATTAGTATATATTTCCTTCAGAAATTAGTTCATAAAAGTAAAACGTACCTGTCTACGTTTTTATCTCTCGCTAAGAGAGGTATTAGATTTATGCTAAAAATCGCATACCTATCCAAATTTTAGTAAATAAGCACGTTTTAAATTCCCTAGAATCCGATTATAACATTTTTACGATGATATCCTTATACGCCTATTAAACTATACTTATTTTGTTAATAACTAAAATATGTGTTATAAAAGGCCCAATCATGAAATTCTACGTATTTAACATAATTTCACTTTGACATAATTTTTTTGTTTTTTTCCTCATCCATAGCAAATTTAATTACAAAAAGTATAGGTATATTATACAAAGGGCTAATTTAATAATTCATGATTTGCAGACGCAGAATTTAATTCTTTGAAACCTTTTTTTTAAGCATTTATTTCTAAATTCAAAATAAAACCATTTTTTTCAAGAAAAACTGTTCACAGCTTCAGGTAATGTATCACTTCCGGTTACCCCATTTTAATCAAAATTTATTATGTTACTCCCATTGATATAAAAGTTTTATATATTATATTTGAAAAGTTTTGGATTATATTTTAATATAGTTTTTCATTAAAATCTATTATAGGCTTCAAGTAAAGTACCATTTCCGGAAGTTATGAAATGACCAAAAAGGGAGGTGCACAAATAGATGTTATAGCAATCCTAAATACAAAATTTCAACTTTCTATGACACTGTTTTTGACTTATGCGAGATACAGGATATAAGGATGGTCAAAATGGATATTTCCATAGAAATCTGAAAACCGAAATTTTTCGCGATTACAATACTTCCTTTATTTCGTTCAAGGAAGTAAAAATATCTAAATATAATTTTTTGAAAATATACGTTATTACAAATATTAAAGAATATAATAATCTCTATCCGATACAATTATTTTTTTATTTCTTCTATATATTTAGACATAGAGAAATATAAATGTATAAAATAATATATTATAATGAATCTCATAGCCCAAACAACTCCATGGAAGCCAGTTGGAAATGGATAAAATGTTTGTAATTGACAGATAAATGTCAGTGTCAAAATTCAGAGACATTCTGAAGATTTTTTCTGGGAAGTACATTTAATATTTCTTTATTTTATGATCAATTAAATATTAAAAAAAAAAATAATATTTAAAATTATAAATACATATATTAAATATATTCATTAGAAATACTACCATAAGGTACATACAAAGATTACAAATATTACAGAATAAGTGCATGAGAATTATCTTAAACTGTGATAAATACTTTAGAATTGAAGCTCTTAGAAAATTTGAACTGGTTAGAAATTAAAGTATTTTAAGAATTTAGGGTAGTAGTTTTTTACATAAAAAAATAAACACATAAATGTAAATATGTTCACCCGAAATTATGATTTTTCATGAATGTAATACCAGAAATAACAAGATTTTCGAGTAGGTATCCAAGAAAAATAAGGAAAGTACAAAAAATAGTATATTTGATAAAGGATTGAAGGTGTATAATAATTTACCAAGCAGTTTAAAAATTATATCTAATTATAAACAGTTTGCATATAAGCTGAAGCAGTATTTTATTAAAAATAAGGTTAATTAAGGCATATTTATCAATTATTTTGTTAATAGTGTTTATATTTGGTTTTGTTAATGATGTTTATATTTGTTAATAATGTTTTTACTGTATTTATTTTGTATTTGGTTGGCCCTTTAGGCGTTTAATAAATCTATATATTTTAATGGCAAAAAAATAAATGACAAAGATTAACTTTGTTACATTAAACATTAAACTGACAATTATAAACTTATAATTAAAGTATAATTACAGTATAGAGAAATGTCACGAAAAAATATTAATACATATTCTTTAAACATACTTATTCAAGTTAAAAAATACCACAGTATCAACTTCTTGAAGATAACCTTCAATGTCTCTAATTTGAAAACGGTTGAAAATTATGACGTTTGGTGTATTTGCTACATTCAGAAATAAATTATTTCGTAAATTTCTCAGATTTTTCGCAAAACTCCTTGATTGGTTAATGAATAATAGTGGGGATAAAAACATTGTAAACTATTACAGTATTGCTCAACGAATAACAATTAAGACTTTCCAGGAATAAAGATCGCTCTCAATTTAGATAAAGTTCCATATACTAAGTTAACCCGATAGTTTTATCCTAGTTGAAAATGGGTTGATCTGACACGATTGAAATTAACCGGTTGAAATGATCGGAATAAACGCATTTCCAACCGGACGAAAATGTTGAACTTAATCCCAAAATATAGTATCCTATTCAAAGAAACACAGTCATAAAGGTTGTTACGAAAATAAAAATTGTTATCATAAAGACATTTGCAACAATCTTTATGAATTTGTCAATTCGGAATCAACATCGTTATTTTAGTCGTTGTTAACAATCTTTACAAATAATACTTGTGAATAAACCAAACTATTTGACATTAGCTAACTTCATTATACATATATGAACCTAATTCAACCCTAAACATATCTGTCAAAGCTTTAATTTTTTTAAAGTACTAAACTTTAAAACGCAATCGTTCTCCCTAAACAACTAAAAAATAATATGATATTTATGTATCGTATTCGGAATCTTGTAAATTATTTAGAACGAGTACCTACTAATCTACAAAATATTCCAATGTGAAAAGATTTCAATATTTTTTTTAATTAAAATATAACAGAAACAATAAGATTGACACTAAAATGAATAAATATTACTAACAAAGTTTTGAAGAATAATATTTTTAAAGAAACATTTCGTTAAAACTGACTTTCTTCCATGACAGTTCTTATGATCATTTAAAGGACGAAGCAAGATCTACACGTATAATAAACTGCATTCTGCTAATAAATAAAGACACCAATATTCGGTAGAAATTAATAATGTATGAATGGTATAACCTGTCACATGTCAAATATTAGAAATAACGTAATAACAACCATAAATACATAGTTTTAGCAGTCACGATAAAGAATGTTAAAGCACTTAACAATTGTTAACGTTAACCACGTTCAGCATTGAGAATACCAAATTTGATTTTAACAATCTTTATGGTACACCACAACCATAAAGACCATAATGACACTGCAAATATTAAGTTCTGAATAGGCCCCATAAATGGGTTGCGCTTGTTTGACCGGATTGACTATACGAGGTAAACGTTCAACCCTCGGTTCAATCCAATCGAAATTTTGAAGCTACTTCTTTTATGTATGATGAGAGGAGACGTTTTCCTTCAACAGCTTTTTTACAGCACCACAAAAATCAAATAAAAATATTTACATTTGATGAAATTGCTACGGCGATGATTTCGATCAGCTAAATAGGGTCCGCTCAACCCGCTAGAACAAATGAGGGATAAGGGGTTAACCTTGAATTTCAACCGGGTTAATACTATTGGGATAAACTTAGTAAGAGACAAGTTAAAAAAAATCTGTTGTGGCCAGCACAAGACCTTTCGCCATTCCATATTAGGCTTATAAGTATTGTATTGCACTTCGCTTTCGAACCGTCGTTTTATAACAAAAAATAACAAAATTTTACCCAAATATTGTTTTTTATTGTATTTAACATGTCTTCTGCACACATATAATTCTAATTATATCTATTTTTCATTGTATGAGGAAGTTTCTAAATGTGAGAGATTCTTCCATTTCATTAACCAGATTGGCGATATTTCTGATGGATATATGCGTTTCACCTATAATTTCAAATATTTAATTAATAAAACAATAGGAAAGACTAAATATACTTCCCAGAAAAAGCTATCAGAAAGTCACTAAAACTGTTGACTTTTGACACTGACATATGTCATTTACAAACTATGTTATAAACATTGAAATTTGTCAACTGGTTTCCTTAGTGCCTTAGCCTCTGCGATTAGATTACTCTATATATTATAATGTCTTTATCTCTAAATCTATACAAGATACAGTCGAACTTCGATAACTCGTATTTTTGATAACTCGAATCAAACTGGTTGGCAATAGTGCCAAGAGTAAGAATTATGGGTAATTTTTACTTGATAATTCGAACTTCGATTATCCGAATATCTTTATAATTCGAACAGAATATTTGGCTCTAGCTTCAATAAGTCGAATTCTGGGGGAATCCCCTAAATACGTGATTTTGTAACAGGTGTTTTCATAACATGATGACAGAGGCAGTTTGGTTTCTGCACTACTAAAGTTTAAACATATGCTTTGTTGATTATTATTAAGTGAAAAAAAAAGAAATACTGTGCCTACTTGATTTATCAAGTTTAAGACATTTTCATTCCTGATGATATGTCATTGAAACGTACTTTAAAAACTTTATCTATTGATGAACATTGAAGCTTTTTTTATTGAAAATCAAAATAAAAAATTCTCTCGTCAGTCACAAATAACTGACTTTTTTACACTAAAATAATGTTTATAACTTTGATCTGCATATATTAATCTGTATATGTAGGTATATCATAAGTTTTTTTTACTCGAATAAATACATAAATAATATTTATACATATGCATTTGATTTAATAACCCGAAGTCTTGATAACTCGAACTTTTTTTGTGGCAAGTCATGGTTTGAGTTATCGAAGTTCGACTGTATAATAAAAAATTTAAGTGTATTAGATGGAGAATTTTATGTTCTTCAATATTTAATAAAAAAAATCCCAAAACATTATATTTAGAAGAATTTTTCTAATAAACTACTACTTCCGGTTGTTCAATTGTTACCAAAACCTTTTCAGCTCTTCCCAGGAATGTCAGATTGAGGAATCCATAGTAAAACAGTTCTTAAGTCTTATAGTTTTTGAGGAATCGTGTCTACAACATCCAGACATACACACATACACACACACACACATACATCATTTTAAAAATGTTATAATCGGATTCTAGGGACCTTAAATCGTGCTTATTCACTAAAATCTGGATATGCGATTTTAGCATGAATTCAATATCTCTCTTAGCGAGAGGTAAAAATAGTGGAAGACTCCAGAGCTCGTATGCTAAATGCACCTTTATTCGTGCTTTTGTTAAAAGTAAATGTTGAATCCCATACGAACATAATGTGATTTACTACTTTTATTATACATGTACTATCAGCATGCAGGCATTTTTGTTAAATATGACGTACCCAGCTAATTATACCTTATGTAATACAGGAAGAAATAATTAAATTATTTGCGAAAAACAAATTTAATTTTTCATATTCCAACAAAATTAAAATCTATAACCCATTCCTACTCTGAATTACAAAAAAAAAGAATGTAATTATGTAACTAAGTATGTACCTCGGTATATACATTTGGACATAAATGAAATATGTTGTTATTTTTCAATATATTTTGTAAAACCAATCATTTTTTATCAACCCTTTCTCCCCTATAGCTCATTTCATTATTAATCACAATTACAGTAAACTCCCTGTTCCAAGTAATAAACCTATTTTTATATTTTGCGTTCATAATAAAGTCATTACGAAACCCAATTGCATATCGAAATTTTTGTTTTGGAAGTTGGGTACTAGATGGTATTTAATTAAATATTCAAACGTCATAAATAAGAATTGACACGAACTTTCAAATAATTGAATAAATGTCAACCCAATGTTACCAACTACAACATTACACAAACAAAATTCCCTAAATTAACTTAGTTTTATATAGCAGTTTTTATTTTAGTACATAAAAGTCGTAAAATATAAAAAAATAGTATAAAGGACTCATTTTATAAAACTTTTTTGACGCCTGCGAAAAAACATGTCTTATATAACTTGTACAATACTATTGCGAATGGCATCATAAGCCTTTAGTGCACCAAAAACATCCTTTCCGTATGTTTAAACGTCTACTTAAAGTAGAAAATATCTATCATACCTTTTACCTTGTATGTCCGGTATAATCTTCTCAAGAGATAAGGTGAGAGTATGTGAATTGTATTCTGTCATTCCCACATAACGTGTGACAACCAATAGCCGTGTGAGTTCGTAGTTTGGCAGTAGAGGATTTAGAAAAGCACAGACGGCGAGATTTTTATGCAATTTTGATGGAAAACTGACGTGAAAAGAAAGCTATTTCCGTTTAAGAAATGGACAATCATATCTGGATCTTTTCACACTTCTTTAAAAACATTTTACTTACTAACATGACAGCTTAAGATTACAAAGTTAAATAAGAAATCCACAAAATTATTGTATTGGATAAGTCGCAAGTTTTTTCAAACATTCAGATCAACAAAACGAAGTAACCAAAAATATACATTAATAAATTAAATAAAAATATCGTTACGACTTTTTCTCAATTACTGGGAACAAGAATTTTAGTAAGGAGGAAATACTTTTAGTACATGGTGTTTAACAAATGTCAACTAACGGAATTCCTAGAGGCCCAAATATAGTCTATATATAGGACACAAATTTTTATAATAAAGAAATAAATACGCGTTAAATATAGGCACACATTTTTCTCAATAAATTGATTAGAAATGGCTAGTTATATAACAAGATAATTTTTTTTAGCAATCTAATGAGTAATCCATTAGTAATTGTTTTGTGAATGCAAAAACACAGACGATCGCTTTTACTTCATTTTTATTTTTTAATGCACTTATTAGCCTACAATAATTAATATAGGTATCTGTCAAATTATATTTACGTATATAGCATCAATTTTAATATTTTTATTTTGTTTAGTAATAATAAATAAATTATCCTCTCGGTAATTTCATAAACATACAAATTTTATATAAAATCTATTTGCAAAGTTTCATGCTACAAATTATAGAGGAATCTCAGAAAAAACTGCGCCTTGCATAATGATCAAGAACATATCACGTCACATGTAGTTTTATCTAAATATTTTGAAATTGCGTTTTAGTTTAGCACAGACAATAAAAAAAGGATATTGATACATGACGTTAATTTAAAAAGAGCAAAAACATGCGAATTTTAATAGTTATTTGTGCAACTAGAGTAAAAAATAAAGTCTTATTTCACGAATAGGAAAGTTTGACCGAACGAGCCGTAGGCGAGTTCATCAATTCCTATGAGTGAAACAAGACACTTTTTCTAGACCTTGCATACGATTTTTACCTCTCGCTAAGAGAGGTATTGGATTCATGCTAAAATTCGCATATCCAGATTTTATTGAATAAGCACGATTTAAAGTCCCTAGAATCCGATTATAACATTTTTAAAATTATGTCTGTGTGTGTGTGTGTGGATGTGTGTATGTGTGTATGTGTGTATGTCTGGATGATGTAGACACGATTCCTCAAAAACTATAAATAAATATAAATTTGCTTTTAAAAAAAGGTAACCTTTGCTATACGGCGGTGACAGCATTATGTTTGGGGCTATATTTATTCAGCGGGAATTAGAAAATTACTAATTATTACAACAATGGATAGTAAAGGTTACCTAGAAATTTTAAAAGCAAATTTAAAACAAAGTGCCAAAAATAGGGCCTTAACAGCCAATTTTAACTTCATGCATCAGAAAATTTCAACAAATAACTCGCGTCTTAAGAGAACGCCTATTTATATTATTAAAAATATACTTAATCATCCCCCGCGGTCTCCGAAATTTAATCAAATTGAGAAAGTGCGGAAATTTCTTAAAACAAATAAGAATATGAACCAAAAAAGAACTTAAAATAAATTACAAGAAAAATGGCAGAATATAATGCCATCGATAACCAAAAATTTAGTAGATTCAATGACTCATCGCTTAGTTACTGATGGAAAAACCAAAGCAAAACCATCCAAATATTATACTACTTTATGAAACATAAATAAATGGTTTATTATTTAAATGTTTTGGTTATCTACGGAGACTTTATTGTGATGAAATTATGAATACTTTCAATGTTTACCCCATAAAATAAATAAATTAAATATATTATTTGTTTATTTTATATTTATAATAACGTAATATATTGCGTTTCATTTTAGATTAAAAGAAAATTAAATATATTGGGTTTTCGACTGCTATTTCTCCTAAAATAGATTAAAACTATTGTCGTACGGAGACTTTTTTGTATGAATGTATGTATATAAATGTATAATTTATTAATAATAATAAATAATAGATTGTTAAGACAGGTTAGTATGATGATTAAATTGGATTTCAAGAAAGACTTTTTAAGGTTAGGTGGATGTAACAATCATAAGCTTTGAAATTTAGGTAAAATAACATGTGGATTTTTTATAAAACTGAATTGACAGTGAGTTTTATTTCACTTAAATATCTGTTCTCCCTTATAATAAATTATGGAAGTTGTGAAGGGTTAACTCTGAAGTGATCTAATTGAGCATAATTTACAAATCTGGTCATATTTTACTGTAGGTGCTTTGAGAGGAAATAAGCTTTTAAAATTCATAAACAACCTAAAATATGCACATAAATTTAAACTTTCTGCTTTCAGGCTCTCAAAACTACGCAACACGCATTTTGGGGACTTCTGATTTAATTGAATTTGAACCAATGCACATAGGATGAAACGTACACCTTATAACAAACGGATGTTCCGCCGATATTCACATTTGTATGATTCAATTACAATATAGTGAGTACTTAATGTAAACCGATATTTGGCAAATAGAATATTGGATATCAATTAATGTGCATTATAATAGCTCAATTAATTTCAAACAAAAAAATAGAATTGTTATATTACGTATTTCAACGTTCTTTATTTTATTCAATTATACTCCGTTTTTTTTTCAGTATTTTATATTCAATATAAATAATTG
Organism: Ophonus ardosiacus; assembly: GCA_943142095.1. Taxonomy (NCBI): domain Eukaryota; kingdom Metazoa; phylum Arthropoda; class Insecta; order Coleoptera; family Carabidae; genus Ophonus; species Ophonus ardosiacus. The sequence goes on along the minus strand of OW964830.1, from coordinate 17,511,680 downwards.
TTCAATAACTAAATTAAAATTGTTCAGTATTTTTTATGTTTGTTCAGTAAAATAGTAATTTAAGTAACAAGACCTGAAAGTGATACTTTACTGGGTGAGCAAGCATATTCCAGAGCGAGCCGTAGGCGAGCTTTGGAAGCTTGTGAGCCCAGTATAGACACTTTCAGGTCATGTTGGGTACAATATTTTTTTGCGATCCTGAAAAAAGAATAAAAAAGTATTATTTTATTTTTTACTGCGAGCAAATAAGAAATAAATAAACAACTGATCTCCATGGAAACATTTAGCTTTACCGGTCCCGGGATCGGTAAAGTACTTTCCGATTCCTTATAGACAACTTTCCGAGCTAGCTCAGCAAAGAAGGACTTTCCGGTCTAAATAGTGATCAGAAAGAGCTCATTTTCTGGGCGATCGCGAAAAAAATATGTTTGTTTGGTATTTTTTATATTTGTTCAGTTAACAATACATTTTTTGTTCATTATTTGTTCATATTTGTTCAGTAAAAAAATCCTAGTCGCGCCTGCAAAACTCGGTTTTGAGAATCGATGGAAACTCAAAAACGACACCTGACGCTACGACGTCGATAGGCGTCGGTATCTTCCGGCACTCATCAGAGTTAATTCCCCATCATGGTGGTACCAAGAATTGATATAAACTCAAAAACGACGCCTAACGGCGCGACGTCGATGAGAGTCAGTATCTTCCGATCCCGTCGAAGATTATTCCCGATTTTGAGAACGTTTAAGATTAATACATAAAAAAAATATCATCACGGCATATTACCCATTACTGGGTGTGCCAGTATTTACAATACTTGTAGACATCGGTAATGATGACGATATGTGCAGAAAGTGCACCACAGGGATCACTTTTATGCGATTAAAAGTCTGGCCCCATAAGATTAATACATTTACATGTAATTTTATTACTGAACATTTTATTTAAATAATAAACATAATATTATATTAATTTTCTGAACATTCAATATTTATGCTGAACAATTATTATATTTTACCAGTTTTACTGAACATTTATTATTTATACTGAACCAGTATTTTTCTACTAAATATTTATTATTAATACTGAACATTTATGATTAATACTGAACATTTATGAAAAATATAGAACATAAAATACTGAACACATAAATAATTACCATATTATATTACATTCCATAAATATAATTTCCCAATAATTATTAATGATAGGGTTAATTACTAACTAATTAGTTCATTGTTAGCTAATAGCAAAACGATAATATTATTTTAGAATAATTATTATAGCATATAATTTCCCAATAATTAATTGATAGGATTGGATTATTAGCTAATTAATTTACTAGTAACTAATAGTAAACGTTATAATATTAGGATAATTATTATACCAAAACAAAACCTTACGGTATAAGTATTTCATTTAGGCCCGGTCAATTTTCGAAGCCACATTGCTCTTATATCCGACAGTTAACTTAACCGGCAGTTTAACCAGAGATGAAAATACCGGGCCTAAACGTTTATTTATGCAATAAGTATATTAAATGTGTTTTTGCACGCTTTGTATATTTTTTTATTTGAAATTGTCATTAAAATGCACAAAAATCGTCATTAAAAGCTTAGAAATCGGCACTAAAGTAATCCATTATACGACTATTTCATGCAATTGCAGTGTTGCCAACATTATGATAATTGCTGTACATGTAAGATAATTTCGGCAGTTGTACGTGTTTCGGTAGTAAATTTGTACGTATGTGCAAGAAAAACGAACTAAACAACTCCGTTGAATAACTGTGAGATAAAACATAATTTTGAGTGTTCTTTACGGTACCTTCAAGGTTCGAGTTAACAACATTGAATGTCAGATTGACGGATTATGTCTAATCATAACCTGTAAAATTTTTCGATTTCAAATAAAATTTAATATGTACCTCGGCACTGAAGTTCTATTTTTTATCACGAATGTGGAATTTATTTTCCTCGACCCCGAGTACCTTAGCAAATAAATTCCACATAAGAAATAGAAATTCACTGCCTTGATACATAAATAACTATTTTTTCACAATCTAATATTATTCGCAAAACAGTATGCAATACCAGCGGAATTTTAGGTACCTAACTAAATTAATTGCGGCCCGTAGGTCCTACGACATGACGAATGTAAAAACCATCGCTTCTTTTAATAAAACAAGAAGTTCCCCATTCTTTGATTTTATAATTTCATTAGCCCTATATTTCACATAGAATGAATATATTTTTGCATGGACATATGTATGCACATTGACAGTGCATGAATAATATTTATACTACTAGTTTCATTTATTTTTCTATTATTTGTCTCTTTTAATATTGTCCAGAGAGTTGAATTATGCCACAAGCCACAAATAGTTATTAATCTCGAATTTATTACTTGTTACCCTTTAACTATGTTTCTTGATCTCGTTCTTGAAGAAGGATTTGACTGAACAAACTCAAAAATCGTATTAAGTTAAATTGTTAACATTTTTACCACCCGCTACCCTAGGTAAGGGAGGTATAGGGATCTTGCTAAAAATCGTATATAGAGATTTTAGTGAATAAGTACATTTTGCCTATGCGTCAAATAAAAATATAATACATATGTTAATAACAATTTTGACATATTTAATCAAATGTCACTGTCAGAAAGCAATTACATTAAAATTAATAATGAAACCGTGTTACGGAGAATATAGTAGTAAAATATGTGCTTCTAATGATATTAAGGTTTGTAAAAATAATATATTTTCTATCATACATAAATATTAGTATAAATCAATATTAGTTTACAACTGCACATTTACGAAATGGATCATGTATGGCGAAGAATTTACAAAGATTGCGTTTTAGAGCACCAGGAAATTGATGCCGATTGTTAACAATAATATGTGTTTTACAATTTTTCCCTAAAAATTATTAAAATATGATCCAAAACTTCTCAAATTTGGTATTTAAAGCTCGAATATAATTTGAAACAACATATTAGACTTTGACTATACATGATAACTTGGATGTAGTACTTAATTTGGAGCTCTAATGCCCGTATTCATAGTCTATGCTCAATCTCGTACTTGTGTAATTACTTCGCCAAGCATTACTCCGGTCGTTCTCGACCTCAAGCACATCATATGTTTCATAGTCGAAACTTCGTGAATTCTCGGTTTTCTACGGAGGATTTTAGAGAATTTGTAATAACTATGTTGGTATATTTGTAAATTTTAATATTTTTCTCTCAAATCGTATATTTGACATCTACATAATGTCACAGGTTACTGATATATGAGTCATATCACGGATATATCTTCTTGAAGCAACCCTTTTTTCACTGTTATTATTAAGGCTTCTTCTACTATGTCTACAAATTCTAGAATTTGTTGATTATCTTCATGATTCATTATTTAACTTAGATGTCATACGTGATGGAAATGACAGTTTGATAGTTTTTTTTTAAATATTGATCAAGTCTACCTAAATTTTTTGAAAAAAGCATCAATCAGTACTTGAGCATTACTCAAGGTTGCTTGGAACTCGCCTCAAGTAAACCTTCGATCGAAGTACGAGTGAAGAAACAAGTAGCGACTATGAAACGAAATCTGGTACTCAAGGCAGACTCAAGTATGAGTCGAGGCGAAGTACTGACTATGAATACGGGCATAACAGATTTTTGAGGAAAAACATAATAAAATATATCCAAAATTTCATATTACAGACTTTTCTATTTACTGGAGCAACAAATTAGATTTTGTTTACAATCGATCAACACAAAAGTTATACTTTACTTAAAGCTCATTGCTATTTTAAACATGGAATTGGCGGGAGGTCATGTGCTGGCCATATCAGATTTTTTGTCAGAAAACATGCATTTAAAATTTAAATCTGACATCCTACTAGGCGCCATGACAGGTGCGTTTACACTGCCAACGAATTCTGCGGGTCCCAATACAATATATATATTTTCTTAATTCTTGTACCATATTACCATTAGTAAAAAAAAATCTTTGTGTTTTAGGGTCAGTTTTACAATCTCTGGTTATAGTTATTAACGTCATTAGGTCGATATGATGCAAATAACGGACGCGACTGAGGTTTGTATAATCAGTCAAGTTCGTTGTTTGCATATCGGCCGTGTGGCGTTCAAAATTTTTCGTAATAACATAAAATTTAAGTATTTATAGCCCGATTCACAAAAAAGTTTAAGCTAATCCTCATTTTTGGATTAACGAATTCTACTCTAATTTTGACAGTTTATATCTTAAAATATAGCCTAATCTATTCCTAGTATCTACCTTTATTGATAATATCATGAAAATTATATTTTAAATACCAAAATAGAATAGAATTCACTAATCCAAAAATGAGGATTAGCTTAAACTTTTTTGTGAATCGGGCTGTTAGGAATAATAGAATTCTTCTATTTCTGTCATAATGAACAACTTTTTTGGTTAATTTATAAATTCTCCTAAACAACAGTCTATCAATATGCAGTTATTTTTCTAGGAACCCCTGATCTTTAATTGTAGGCGTTATAAAAAATAACGGCCTAGGCCATTATTTCTATCTTTTCATTTTTGTTTTTAGTCCTGTTATGTCATAATAACAGCATGGTATTACTAAAAAAATTTAACTGCTAGTTAAATAAACAAAATTGAAGCGAAATGAAATGTCAAATGACAAATTGATCATTGCTGTCAATAATCCGATTCAATATTGTTAATTTAACACAGTTAAAATTCTTACCAGAGATTGTAAAACTGGCCCTTAGTCCTCAAAACTTTTTCACGAACATGACAAAAACTATTCAACTATTTTTTAAAAAATCTATATCTGGAAACAATCACACTACCGGTTAAATCGGAAGTCACTTCTAAATTTCTTCTTTTGTATGTAACATCCCATTTTTATTGCCAGCCATTTCAGTACAGCGAGTGTTCAAAATAAATGGGCCACCAGAGCCATTTTTCTTACTTGAAGAGATAGAAAAACGGTAAAAAGGCAAAAAAGAACCAATTTTTCAGGCAAATTTATATAATGGCGTAAAATTTAAGAATTTAATTTCAAATGAGATAATAATAATAATAATAATAATAATAATAATAATAATAATAATAAACATATAACTGCAAATAAAATTTATTAAAAAATTCTGATACTTTTGTGTAAGCTAATTTGTCATCTATTTAAATTTTGGAATATTATATTTTTCATTTTTTTTACCTCTCGCTAAGAGAGGTATTGGATTCATGTTAAAATTCGCATATCCAGATTTTAGTGAATAAGCACGATTTAAGGTCGCTAGAATCCGATTATATTTTTAAAATGATATCTGTGTGTGTGTGGATGTGTGTATGTGTGTGTTTGTATGTCTGGATGTTGTAGACACGATTCCTTAAAAACTATAAGACTTAAGAACTGTTTAACTATGGATTTGGTAACAATTGAACAACCGGAAGTAGTAGTTTCTTAGAAAAATTCTTCTAAATATAATTTTTTGGGAGTTTTTTTTTATTAAATATTGAAGAACATAAAATTTTCCATCTAATACACTTAAAAATTTTATTATATCTTGTATACATTTAGAAATAAAGACAAGACATTATAATATATAGAGTAATCTAATCGCAGAGGCTAAGGCAATAAGGAAACCAGTTGACAAATTCCAATGTTTATAACATAATTTGTAAATGACATATGTCAGTGTCAAAAATCAACAGTTTTCGCGACATTCTGATAGCTTTTTCTGGGAAGTATATATAATCTTTCTTATTGTTTTATTAATTAAATATTTTCAATTATAGGTAAAATGCATATATCCATCGGAAATATCGCCAATCTGGATAATGAATTGGAAGAATCTCTCACATTTAGAAACTTCCTCATACAATGAAAAATAGATATAATTAGAATTATATGTGTGCAAAAGACATGTTAAATACAATAAAAAACAATATTTGGGTAAAGTTTTGTAATTTTTTGTTATAAAACGACGGTTCGAAAGCGAAGTACAATACAATACTTATATAGCCTAATATGGAATGGCGAGAGGTCTTGTGCTGGCCACAACAGATTTTTTTTTAGTAATGTTTCTTAATTATTATTTGTTACTATTTTTGAAAATTAATCCTTACTAGTTACTAACTTGTAAAATTGACAGTATTTGTTAAAATATTACATATTAGTTACCACGTTAGTAACGTGTTGATATGTGAAATTTGTTTTCTTACTGCCATACATATTCAATATAAGTGTCAATTGCAACTGACAGGTTACAGGTACAAAATAAAATCTGATTAGTAATTTAGGTGTAGAATTTAATTTTCTACATTTATATGAAACATTTTTGTCAGTACATTAAATGGGAAGTTTTGCGCAAGGGAAAACTGATTTCCCACATTAAACTCATATGACCAGCTTTTTAATTAACACCCTATATATAGATCAATCTCTAGAGAGATTATACAATTTATTTTGAAAAACAGTAACCACCCAATATCTTATGATATTTAAAATTAGTACATAAAAAACACTATACTTGAATTTCAAGATAACACTGATGATAGTATTAAATTATTAAATTATATGCCTATGTAATTATGATAAAAATAGATATATTTATTCTATTATTTAGTGCGTATATTGACCTTTGTTTCGGGTCAAATATTTCAATTTCAATTCCAGAGTTTCATCAACTCTTTATCTCTGGTGCTGTTTTAATTACGATGTTTTTGTGATAAGATGTACTCTTGTATCAAGGAGCGAGAGAATTATTACACTTCCAGAAATATTTAAAGAGGAATTTCTTCGATTCTGTAGGCTGATAAATTGCGTCTTTTGATGTCAGGAATGACGTTTTCCTTCGTATTTGAGCCCATACCGTTAAATTTCATATCTGAATTCTAGTTCAATATTATTCTATCAACTGTCATTTTAAATTTAAATTTTGCAATCAGGCTCTGACATTTCGAATTTACACCAGAATTTTATGAATACTTTTCAATATCAAAGGAATATTTAAGATAGATTTTAAAATTAAGTGGGCTAACTTAATAAGCTTGATGTACATTTTAGAGCAAAAATACAAGAATAAATAGATGTTTAGAATAAATTTTTACTTTCAAAAAGCCTTCATTTAATGCAATAGAATATCTGTAGCACTAGATATTTAGAAAATAAAATATGACATTTTCGTCAAAAATCAGATAGCCATGGAAATAGAAGATATAGAACAAAATCTCATTCTGACAGTTCATTTTAATGTTATTGATGTTAATTGTTATAATCATTGTATCTACATTGTTATAGTCTATAAATTACTTTACTGTGCTTTTGCTCATTATAAAATAGATTTATTCAGTACCGAAGAATTTGTGATTTTATTTTAATATTAAGTATTTGACTTAAATTTTAGGATAATTCATCATTTTTGATATACACTGAAATGATAGTTCATTTCGGTATTATTAATCTTACTGTTGTAATCAATATGTTTACAATGTTATAATTCAGCACTAAATATTTAAGTATTATGATCTTAATTGATATCTTGTTTTATTTGTTTTTTATTCCCATAGCTATCTGACATTTGGTGAAAATGTCATATTTTACTTTCTAAATTTCTAGTGCTGCAGATATTCTGTTGTATTAATTGATGAATTTTGAAGAGTAAAAATTAAAAATTAATTCTAAACAAGTTTTCATTCTTGTATTTTTGCTCTAAAATGTACAGGAGGGCCAATTTTCGCACATTATTAAAATCCTATGTTAAAGTCCTATGTTCCGCGTTTCGTTGCACACCCTGTATATGTATATATATATATATCCTACACCTAACACAATTTAGAATTTGATATTTATATAAAAATAAATTTAAATTAATGAAATATTAATAATGAAAGTTGTCGGCAGTACGGCAGTGTGGTTAAAGTGTCAGCTTTGTGATCGGCAAGCCCGAGCAGGCTACACAGCGTCGATATGTTATGGATGGGTGAACGCTCAGCAACAAAAATTTATCACACTGCGGCTCGGTGCGCCCGGCACCCTTACACCGAAAGGTACTAAAAGGATTATAGATTATATTATTAATCATGAAAGTTATAAAATTAATTTATTTCAAGTATTATTAACTATAAGCACAGATTCAAAGCACTAGAATAACATAGAAATACAATGAGTAATAGCGATTTAAATATTATTCAATTTTTAATGATATTAAAATAGTTATTTATGCAACAAGTGTGTACTTTTTTGGTAGAGTGCGATGTTCTAGCACATGATAAAAAATAATATTTTAAACATGAGTTGCATACAGTATTTTTCCTACAACCGAAATGTTAGTGCTATTTCCCAAAATACTAAGGGTGAATGTATACAGACATCTTCAAATATTATTAGTGCACTTTTTCATAATACTTTACAAAATGTAACAAACATTCGAAAAAATCTCAGACACATGTGGGTGGATAAGTCTTCTAGAATGAGGTCATGCAAAAAAAAAATAATTGTACCTTTTTTCTCTTTAAATCGAAAAAGGACAGTCTAATTCATCGATCAGTATGATTAAATTATTTTTTATTTATATTTTTTGTTGTATAAAATCGTTTTAAAGTATGATATTTTTAAAAAGTTACAAAAACCAGCCATGTTTTGTCGTCACAACGTTACGTACCAAGTTCAGAGTCATTTCAAACAGACATTTTATATGGACACATAATTTCTAAAAGAAAAATATATATATAAACTATAAATTGAGGATTACATATCTAAATATGCTATAATATATTCATATAATATCGTTCTATTTATTTTTATAAATATAATTTTCATTTGGCGTGAAATTATCTACGTTACATCAGATGTTTCTTTCACTTTTGAATCTTTGTATTAGACGGTAGAAGGTTATAAACGCATGTGAGACATTGAATATATTGCAGAATATTATTTTATTCTTTATTTTGGCACGAAACAACGTTCCATCGACTTGTTTACTTTCATAAATTTTAGGTTATCTTTAAATGTCACTTTGACGTTTAAGACAATGTGAAAATCAAAATGGTCGTGCCTGTCACTCTGTGACGTCATTGGACAAGGGACGAAGCGGGGGTCTAGCAGCCTCATTTTAAAGAATGTTATTTTCAATTACAATTTTTTCATGATTAAAGATCGATTTGAGGAAAAATAAAAAATACGGGTCTATTATTTTTCACTACTCTATCGATTAAAACTATAAAAAAAGTCGTGCATGACCTCATTGTACATTTAACATTAATATTTAAAAAAAGGTTAGGTTAACCAATTATGTCAAAAAAATGTTGGTATCCTTAAGAATTAGGTTAATATTAGTACTCAATATGATAATAAAAAGTATTACACATTTCATTTGCAGTGTACAATAATATTTTTAATAAATTTTATTATTTTCATAATTATTTACTACCCAATTACCTACTTGACAGGTAAATTAACCGAATGTGTATGTTGCCGAGTAAAGCCTATTTACTTTTCTCGCACTAGTATTTGAAAAGTGACACTTCACACACTAGTGCGTGAAAAGTAAATAAGATGCTAGGCAACATGCACATTCGGTTAATTTACCTACTTGTCAACTAACATTAACAATATATGAAGATGCCTGTATACTCCGCACTCAGTATTATTAGGAATAGCACTAATATTTCGGTTGTAGGAAAAATATTGTACGCAACTCATGTGTAAAATAGTATTTTTCATCTCATGCTAAAACAATGCACTCACACAGGTACTACTTTCCACATTTATTTACTATTGTATTATATGTAGATATAAATAGATAGGTATTTATAGTGAGCTAAAGCAGACCGAAAACTTTTTTATTATTAATTAATATAATAAAAAATACACGTTATTTTCTTGTATGCTTTCAAGGATGCTTTCAAACTCATAATTTTTTATTTTCTTGTACACGCTTTTTCATACATTTCATCGTATATGGAGTTGTGATTGTATGAGGATGAGACATTTTTACCTCCCGCTACCCTTGGTAAGGGAGGTATAGGGATCGTACTAAAAATCACATATCGAGATTTTAGTAAATGACCACGTTTTAAGGTCCCTAGAATCCAATTTTAACATTTTCACGATTATGTCAGTATGTGTGTATGTGTGTATGTGTATGGATTTTGTCTTCATTCTAACTCAAATACTATCATTCAGAAAATTCTGAAACCTTGTATTTCTAACCTATTCTAATATTAAAAGAAGCCATTAGATTTTGGTGTAAATCGGATAACCGGAAATGGCACTTTACCTGTAGCTCATAATGGTTTTTCTTCAAAAAATACCATTAAATGCCATTTTTTCGCATTTTATGTCTTATGAAGATTATTGAATTTTCTACAGGAATACATTAATACTTTTTCTATATATTTTACAGATAAATTTAATTTTTTTTTTATTAGTCGCGAAGCCTAAGATAAACACAATTCCTTTGTTCCACAATTCATATTTCAAATGAATGTAACTGACAGTAAATGTCACTGTCAAAAAAACTAATCACTTCAAATTAATAATAGTGACATTTTAAAAAGAAAATAGTAAATAAAGCAATAGTTTTCTGCAATGGAACAGTTTGCAGCGTTAGTAAATACGTAGGTATGTATTTAAATTAATAAAAATTAAATAGCGGGACGTTTTGTGTTGGCCACATCAGATTTTTTTATAATAGCTTTTTATGAAATAAAACAACACGTTAAGTGCCTGAAACACTCATTTCGCAATCTATTACATACAAGATTTTTTATAATAGCATTTTAAAACAGTTCATTTATTCTCAAATATCAACATTTCAAAATTAAAAAGTAGGCAGACGTCATGTTCATCTATTCGTTGCTAAATGAAATACTTTTAAACACTAGTGCTTAAAAGTAAATTTTACGTATTAAACTGTCACTTTTACACATTAAACTGTTACTTTTACGCATTAAACTGTCATTTTTAAGCACTAGTGCTTAAAAGTATTTCATTTAGAAACGAAAATGGCAATCAAAAAGTTGTTGTTATAAAACGTTTGTATAAAAAATAATTTTAAAAATTGTGTTGTGAAGAATTAGAATATTATACTTGCCGTCAAATAAATATGGACTGGAGATTTCTACACTGTTGCCAATTCCATTGGTCATGTTGAAAATGCTAAGTTATGAAGAAGGGCAAAAGACTGGGTGGGGAGAAAGCAAAAAATTGAGCATCAGTCCATATTTATTTGATCGCTTGTATAGTTAAATTTAATATTTTACGAGAATCGCTATGGTGCCTAATAAAGTAGTCTCAAAATTTGGCTTTTCTGTAGCATGCATAATAAGAAAGTTTTTCATATAAGGAACTCGAATTTATTCCATCCTGTACACAAATATCGGCAACCACAGTAGTCACTTTTGTGCCCTTTAAACCTTGAAATATTTTTGGCGTAGGTTGGGATCGAACCCAGATCACCAGAAATGTGACCAGACACTCAGGCACATGGCCACGAGATTCCATAATAATAATAAATAATTATATTTAATTACGTAGAAATGGGTGATTCGGGAACGTTGTAAAAGTTTCAATTTAGGAAAAAACAGGCCGTAGGTTCCAATAATTATGACTAACAGTCATAATCGTCTTTATTTATAAAAATAGGACGTTTCGGACATTATTTGTCCCTCTTCAGTAATTACAAAGTGTATCTTTCAATATATCATAAAGTTTCTTTATTAATTACACATTTTTGTGAATGCCCAAATCTTGTCTAGAATTATAACCATGGAGGTATGAAACAAATATGGAGGTAGCTTATGCGAACTCAAATGAATCCAACTGCTCCCCACTACCAGACGGGACCATCTGTCATTTTGTGTCGTGTACAGTACAAAGTTTTGTTGAGATTTAATTTTCTGGTGTGTTGTGCGAAGTAATATGTTGTGGACTATTTTTATTATTGTTACTTCTTTATTAAAAAGGTGTTTACAAAAAATTAGAGTAGTATTCGCTAATCCAAAAATGAGGATTAGCTTAAACTTTTTTGTCAATCGGGCTGTAAATGTTTTAAAAAAATGTATAAATACAGACATTTTTTTTTACTTTGCATGAACATTGTTTTGAACATGGGCCCCTGGAAAATCATATAGTTCATTTAATTAAATCTATATGTCATAATTATTTTAAAGTTAGTTTTCAGTTTTTAACAAAATCAAATATTGATAAATCCCAAAATATTAGAATTTGAAATAACAAGCTACTAAAAGACTGGTTTTTTTATAATGAAAATGATCTAAATCAATTGTTTATTTTTTAATGTACTCTTATACATTTTCTATTTAATTTAGACGTAAAATATTTTATGTAGCTTAATTTTTACAAATTGTAGTGAATAAAAGATTAGTAATTATTTACTACTGTAATTTAATGTCTAGTATATATTTGAAGTAACTTTTTACTATTTAATATTTCCAAATAGTTTTAAATTTATTTTCATAAAAAATATAATTATCAGTAAATCCTTTTTTTTTTAAAAAAGTAATGATATTGTTTCAGTTACACGTTTTTCGCATTTCGTACTTAAAAAATACCGCGAGATCCCCACTCTAGCTCGGGACCAATACATGTATGCGTCCGTCCCCACTAGGCTTCACTCCCCTCGCCCATAGTATCGCTTTACGCTCCCTCCATATTTGTTTCATACCTCCATGATTATAACAGAGAGTCTTTGGTAGTTGAAAAAGACATGTTGCCACTAGGGCGACAAGTTGAGCCCTAGTGGCAACATGACTGTTAGTCATAATTATTGGAACCTACGGCCTGTTTTTTTCCTAAATTGATATATTTAATTACCTTATTTCCTCCAGTTCTGTGTTAGTTCCTTTGGTCCTTATTTATCAGTTGAGGCATTACGGACTGTTGCTCTTGTCTAGATCTAGGATATACATATAAAATGTGCTTTTGATTCACTCCTTTTCCTAAAATATGTATATATGCAAAGCTATCTTTTCTCATGCAATTTTATTAACAAACATATTACAATTTTAAATGTTTTTCAATACTCGTAATCTAAACTGTAGTTTATTGAAGAATTATTCAGTTAAAATGTAAATAAAGCTTACCAAAGAGAGTACAACAAAAATACCATTGTGTCCAAAGGGCAACTTCCAAAGGAAATATGATGTTGTTTACAAGGATATATTACATTGCCGTAGGAATTTCATTTATTATTGGAAAATTCCGGTATTATTTAGAGAAATTTAGGAATTCATGAGATATTACCAGGTAATATCAGTAAGGAACAAATATTTTCTATAAAAAAATAGTATTGCGACGGAAATATGGTAAAAATTTTGCAGGTAATATAATATGGGTATTCCAGAAAATTCCATCCCTGTCACAGAAAAATCTAAGGTATTTCATGAAAATTATTTATATATTTGAATATTGACGCACTACCTACTGCTTGTCATTTATGACAGAATTTGCCACCCAAAACCGAACTTTTGTACAATTTACACGTATCAATCGGTAGCATTTAATTTTGGTATGTCCGCTTCTTGATATTTTGTTTTAAACCGTATCGAAATGGAACTTCAGAAGTATATTCACAACATGGTATAAAACAACGATATATTATAGACATAATACACTACTTTTGGATTCCTTGTTCAACTTTATGAATGAAACATTGCACGAGATAGGTTTCATTATATTTCCGAGTCAATGATTGGCTAATTGTCAATAGGTTTACTTGTCAAACTAATAGTTTGACAAATGACAGGTAATTTTCCGGTTTGCATATTTTAGTTATATTACTAGAAGTATTATTAATTATCACTATACTCACCGTCAAATAAATATGGACTGAAGCTCAATTTTTTCCCTCTCCCCACCTTGTCCCTTGCCATGCGGTGTTGCCGCTTCTTAGCATTTTCAACATGACCAATGGAATTGCAAACAGTGTAAAAGTCTCCAGTGCATATTTATTTAACGGCAAGAATAATGAAGCCTGTTTATATATTGTACAAAAAAATAAATGCATTTCATATTTTGCACCCAATTGTTTTTACCTCTCGCTAAGAGAGGTATTGATTCATGCTAAAAATCACATATCGAGATTTAAGTGAATAAGCACGATTTAAGGTCCATATAAACCGATTTTAACATTTTTACGATGATGTCTGTGTGTGTGTGTGTGTGTGTGTGTGTGTGTGTGTGTGTGTGTATGTGTGTATGTGTGTATGTATGTGTGGATGTTGGAGGGACGATTTCTCACAAACTATAAGACATAAGACATGTTTAACTATGAATTCCTCAATCTGACATTCCTGGGAAGAGCTGAAAAGGTTTTGGTAACAATTGAACAACCGGAAGTACTAGTTTTTAAAAAAAAATCTTCTAAATATTATTTTTTGACGCTATAATATATAGAATATCGGGATATATTAAGTCGAGTAGGCGAAACTACACTAAGGAAACCAGACAAATTCAAATGTTTATAACATAATTTGTAAATGACAGATATCAGTGTCAAAAATCAAAAGTTTTAGTTACATTCTGAAAGCTTTTTCTGGGAAGTACATTTAATCTTCCTTATGGTTTTATTAATTAAATATTTAAAATTATAGGTAACCTGCATATGTCCATTAGAAATACCGCCAATCTTGTTAATGAATTGGGAGAATCTCTGACATAGGAACTTCCTCATACAATGAAAAATAGATATAATTAGAATTGTATGTGTGCAGAAGACATGTTAAATACAATCAAATACAATATTTGGGTAAAGTTATGTAATTTTTTTTGTTACAAAACGACGGTTCGATAGTGAAGTGCAATACATTATTATATAACATAAAATGGAAATGGCGAGAGGTCTTGTGCTGGCCACAACAGATTTTTTATCATTGTAATTAATATGTAACAACTGAGCTGCTCAACATATGATTCAAAACCAAAATGCATGCTATTTCATTCGTTTTCTATCTATTTATGTAACTTCTTCGTCACGGATAAAGGACTTTCTACAGACCTCAGAGATAACAGTTTTTGTACATTAAGTGCAGGTATTAGAAAATAGTTATTTGTGCAACAAGTGTATAAAGTCGTACTTTTTTGGTCGAGCGAATGCGAAAATTATAACACGAGATACGAAAAACACTATTTTATAGATGTGTTGCATACAATATTTGTCCTACAACTGAAATGTTATTGCTGTTTGTCATAACGAATAGTGAATGTACAGGCATCTTAAAATAATACTGTTAGTGTTATTTGTTCTTTCTTACACAAAATATAACTTAGATATTCGAAAGAATCTCAGAGACAGGTGGATTAGTCTTGTAGAATTGCACACATGTTTCATTTATAGTGTACATTAATATTTCTTAACAAATTTTATTACTGTCATTATTATTTACTACCTAATTATCTACTTGACAGGTACATTAACCGAATGTGTATATTGCCTAGTAACGCCTACTTACTTAACACGCAATAGGGCTTGAAAAGTGACTTTGTACACTAGTGCGTACAGTAGTGGACAGAGAAAAAATAGTCGAAAAATCAAGTAAACTTTCTTCTATAAGATTTAGTTGCTTGAATTTGACTTTACAATGGGGATTACACCAATTTTTTTTTATAATTTCATCTGAAAATATTAGGAAAACTAAGACTATTGATGAAAATCCGATAAAAAAATTCCTATTAATAAGCGAGTTATAGTCTCCCGAATTTTGAAAAGATTGACACATTTATGTGTTTTTATAGCAAACTGTTTTCATTATGGACCTAAATGTTCTTGAAATATATGCTATTTTAAGTTATATTTACATAAAAATAAATGAATATTATAACACTGTATAAGTCTACATACTTTATAATTACAGGTTTATTTAAATTATTAAGTTTAATGCAAGAAATTTATGTTAAAATAAAAACTGTTTGGAAACTGTAGTACAGGAATGTTAGCCCCTCCTTTCGAATTTACATTTCTTAACTTCCATTGGTAGTAATCCCCACCTCCTAACACGCTATTTGTAATACATGTATAGGCGGTTTCTCGGTCGCCAATCAAAATATTTTGATATTAGTGTCGAAGCGCTATAACAAAAAACCCTTTATTTCCGAAATATCTCAATTATACCATTTCATTTTTTTTTATTAATATTCGTTATTCAGCATATACATTCGTATTTTTGTACTATTTTCCTTTAATTCGATTGAGCCGTAATCCCCCATTATAACATTTGTTTGTCAACAATTAAATTGTCTAATCTACGTAAAAGAAATGCCTCGAATTAGTGATATTGTGAAATGTTCAGTAAATATTAGACCGAAAGAAGGAATGCCGTTCAGACAAAAAGCCTAGCGATATAATATTAATAAAAATTCTATCATTAACATTTTAACTAAGTGGAGACAGGAAGACAGAATAGGAAGGAATGTAGGATCAGGGCGACACAGAGTATCAACTGAAGAAGATATGTAGAAGATTAATTGAGATACTAAGAACTACTAGAAATAGTCAATAATGCATATAGGATAGGAAAATGTTATTATCGTCGTATATTGTATAAATTTGGTTCATTCCATACCACGCAAACTCATCAAAATGGTGCAAAGACCAAGTATTAGAAAAGTTAAATAAATAAATAAATAAATATATCATCACGACATATTACACATTTCTGGATGTACCAGTATCTACAACACATGGTAATGATGACGATATATTTACCGTGTGGGCGCTTACCAGGCATCACCTCAAGGGAACTCATAGCTGGTGTGGAGAGTGCACCACAGAAAAGTTGTAGTATTGAAATAATTTTATTAAAACGTTTCCTAAATTAAATTATTTTGTTTAATGTTGCTCAATTATTTACTTGCATCCAAATTACAACAACACTTCTGGATTGTCAAAGATCATTTTATACTATAAAAAAATACTGTCCTATTTTTTTCTGTCCATCAGTATACGCGTGGGAAATGTTCTCAGACGCAAAATAAGTGCGAGAAATAAAACATACATACATACATACATACATACATACATACATAAAATCACGCGTTTCCCACTTAGCGGGTTAGCAAAAACCCGAAAATAATAAGAACAGGGATGAAAGCAAGAGCTCCACAGAATCACTTAACTCTTTAAAAACATTCTTCTTCCACCTTGCCCAAAATCATCATAACATTCATTCAAGAACATATTATTGTGACCGATTTTCGGTAGCGAATAACCGCATCCGGACCACAATAATAGTTACGCAACAATCATCTTTCGCTACACATTCCCATCCATGCATACTTCTTTCACCACAGCCACATTCATAAACGTATTCATACATAATAACATATTAAAGTGACCGATTTTCGGTAGCGAATAACCGCATCCGGACCACAATAATAGTTACACAAAAATCATCTTTCGCTACACACTCCTGTACAAACATACTTCATTCTTCTCGTCCACATAAAAGTTCAGCTGTCTCTCCATTCTCACAAAACATTCTTACTAACCATTTATCTTTACACCACAATAATTACAAAACAATCATCCTTCGCAACACATTCCTATCCATGCATACTTCTTTCACCACAGCCACATTCATAAACGTATTCATACATAATAACATATTAAAGTGACCGATTTTCGGTAGCGAATAACCGCATCCGGACCACAATAATAGTTACACAAAAATCATCTTTCGCTACACACTCCTGTACAAACATAGTTCATTCTTCTCGTCCACATAAAAGTTCAGCTGACTCTCCATTCTCACAAAACATTCTTACTAACCATTCATCTTTACACCACAATAATTACGAAACAATCATCCTACGCCACACATTCCTATCCTGGCAAACTTCTTTCGCCTCAGCCACATTCATAATCATATTCATACATGCTCTTCTTCTCTTTCCACTCGGAAACTTACGCTTCTTCAAAACACTACCAATCACATCCATCCACTTACACACTGGACGGCCACGCAATCGAACACCCTCAACTTTACCAACATATATGCGTTTTACAAGTCGTAAATATGATGATAATATGATTCTGTCAAAAATTTGGAATACATTTCATAATTTTTCTAATTTCTGAACGATTATAGAAAAAAATATTCTTTGTAAAACATGCAAAAAACATTATTCTGAAACTCCATGCAAATGCCAAAACTCACTATGCTAGTTTCAGAATATTGCAGAGCCGCAAATTTCCCAAACAGTTATAAAAGTTACTATATTGGATTTTAGGTATTTACTATTATTATTTAGTTGTGAATTAATGCAATTAACTATTACAGAAACTAAAATCTTTTAAGGATTATGGCATCCAATATAAGTAAAGTAAACAGTGTAGACCGCTAAAATAACAATGATGAAGTAGGTAAGTTAACAACCTGCATCAATAAAATGCAACGTGTAGAAATTTATTAAAAACTACAATGTACTTTCTAAATATTATAGCTTAATCACATATGCATTTTTCCGAGCATTTTTCTGATGTCTGGTCGCGATTCGATCTCGACCGACGTCAAAAATTATTTCGAATTTTCAATATCACAAAATTAACCTGTATGATATACTCTCCACGCCAGCAATGAGTGCCCGCACGGTCCAAATATTTCATGATTACCGACATTTGTAAACAAAGCTGACTGACCCACCCAGCAATGGGTACTAGGCCGTGATGATATTTATTTATTATTTATTTAGCGGAACAAGTGAAATCATTACCGTATTATGTTCTAGAAAATTACAGTTCAATTTCTTACGCAATATTTAAAAGAATTGTCCAAGAAAGAGATAATATCAATGTAAACATTAATTTATCTAAATAAAACTGCAATTAATGTCGTTTTAAAGTGAAACAGCAATTAAACGCAAATACAATTAGATCTTTTTCTCTTAAATGGTATACATTAACACATGTTTCTTTTTTATTTGCATTCCAATTGAGAGAATTTGCAATGCAATATACATTGTTTGCGCCATTTTTCATATAACATAATTTTCAAAATGAAAAATATACGTTCTAATTATATAAAATTAAAATAACCTAAATAATCCGTGTGCATACAAGTGAATATGAGTTCATAAATGTAATAAATTTAAAGCATAGCAATATGTAGTTATATTTATGAACAAAGGACATTTATTTAAAATAACATATTGTTGAAATATATTACTGCATGATACATGGTTATTGTATTTTATAATAATAAATGTTACAGTTAATTGCAAATAAAACATGAACCACGGTACATATGAAAATGAATAAATATATTTAAAATATCGATTGAAATGAAATTATTATAAATTGTTAACCGGTCATTAATAAAAGTATAATGACTGAATTCAATATTATACATTTTAATAACAAATAATAAATTTTAAGATAAAAAATACGTGAATTTAAATGTCACATTTAACAACTATTACTAAAAATATTTCTCTAAATTTATTGTAACAGAACTATAAAGTGTAAATCCATTACTACAAGAAAAATCTGTATTAAAATATAGATTAAATGAAAAGAAGTTTCTGGGATTCAGAAACATTTATTGCATCAATCTCAACCGATTCGAGCCCACACGGGCTTCTTCAGGAATTGAAAGTTGAAAAAAGTGTTATGTACATAATATTTACGTTTTTAAATGGTCGATATTCATCTTTTCATTTAATCGACTACCCTGCCAAGAAACAACCCACTTCCTAAAATATAGATATTTTTTCAGGAAACTCCTAAAATTTACTTAAAATAATAATAATAATAATAATAATAAGCATTAGAAGATGATTGTGTCAGAAACAAATAAAATATGTTGTATTTTTTTATTTTAATAATTGCAATAAGAAACATATTTAAGTGTGTAAGTTTTTTAATGAAATCTTCTGTAATTTGATGCGTCTTTCAAACCTAACCTAACTTCCTAATTTTTATCCGTCTAAGGAAACCTTATTACAACTAGTCCATTAAGGTAAAACAACAAAAAGTAAAGAAAAAAAAAAGAAACTTACATCAATCTGTCATCGACGCAGCCACAACAAACAGCAACAGAAACAAGCAAGCCAAGTTACAATAATTGTTGTTTTGGTAGCCAAGTGACAAACGAAAACTCGCGAAGTTTTAGGAGATGCTCGATGTGTCCTTTCCCGCCGACGATAGAACACAGACTGACGCTCTGGAAAGCGACGCGCTGGTTAAGAGGAGCGTAACGACGCGCGTCGAAGAAGTTTGAATTGTTCTGAAATAAAAGTAATAAAATAAAGAGGCTAATTTTTCGCAAAATGAAATAAAAACGAGATTCTAGATTATTTTATGTACTAAATGTAATTGAAATATTGTTTTTTGTAAATGCAGACAATTCTAAATTCATATTATTTATGTATTATACACTTCATTTTGAATTAATAATAACAAAATCTGTCATTTAATGAAATGCCTACCTATATACAGGGTGTCTCTTAAATAGGGGGACATGGCTTAACCACAGATTCCTGAGGCTAAAATAAGACGATTTAACCAAACTTGCTTCTACCGGAAAGTATACCGTTTAGCCAGAAATCTGCTTCAAAGTTCTTTGAAAAAAAAATTATTTTGCTTATAATAATCGGACGCTTTATTCGATTTGGATGAAATTTGATATGACAGTTTATATGGTTATAGGTCATCTTTTATGGTGATACTTGTTATTATTAGTGAACCACTAGTGTATGAAACTTAGGTCTCCCAACATTAATTAGACCATAACTTTTTAATGGCAATGCCGAAAACGTGAAATTATTTTTCTTCAGAAAGATACATTAAATAGTAAACTTTTGTCTCTCTGTGTAATTTGTGATATCTGTTACGGTTCACACAGAAAAAAATAAAATCTTAGTGTCTGCATTGCTAAATTTTTAAAATAAATTTAATCTAGCAGTCTATCCAAATGTCAAACAAGTAATTTTTAATGACAGTAACAATTGTTTTACGGGTTGTCAAAAATTTTCTTCGCAATATTCTAAAATTAGTAACATCCGTGTGTTCAGCCTAATAGTATTTTACTACCATTATTATAAATAAGACAATTACATATCTTAGCTTACTCCTAAACAAGTTGTAAAGATTGACAACTCGTTACTGTCATTAAAAATTAAATGTTTGGCATTTGGGCAGACTGCTAGATTAAATTTATTTTAAAAATTTAGCGGTGCAGACACTCAGACTTAATTTTTTTCTGAGTGAACTGTAACAGATATCACAAATTACACAGAGAGACAAAAGTTTACTATTGAATGTATCTTTCTGAAGAAAAATAATTTCACGTTTTTGGCATTGCCATTAAAAAGTTACGGTCCAATTAATGTTGGGAGACCTAAGTTTCATACACTAGTGGTTCACTAATAATAACAAGTATTACCTTAAAAAATGACTTATAACCATATAAACTGTCATACCAAATTTCATCCAAATCGAATAAAGCGTCCGAATATTATAAGCAAAATTAATTTTTATTCGAAAAACTTTGAAGCAGAATTCTGGCTAAATGGTACACTTTCCGGTAGAAGCAAGTTTGGTTAAATCGTCTTATTTTAGCCTCAGGAATCTGTGGTTAAGCCATGTCCCCCTATTTAAGAGACACCCTGTATAGGCTTTTTATAAAATGCGGTCAATACTTCATTGATTTAGTGATCTTTTACAATCTTGCTAGATGTCTGGGCGTTATACCCGTATTTCTCTAACAAAAATCTGTTGTGGCCAGCACAATACCTCTCGCCATTGCTATATTAGGTTATAAGTACTATATTTACCATTTCTGGTGCACACAAAAAAATCTAATTACTTCTATTCTTTAGTTAAAAGTTTTTAATTTTTTTAATTTATTCTATGAACATATTTTCTCCTACTCTTCTAAATGTTCAAGATACTTCCAATTCATTGACGGGAGTGGTAGTATTTGTGAATGGTATATGTAATATATGTGTATGTATCTATAATTTTGAATATTTAATTAATAATAAAATAAGAAATACTAAATGTACTTCCAAGAAAAAGTCTTCAGTGATGTCTCTGGATTATTGTTTTTTCATCTGGTTTCCATAGAGATGTTTGAGCTGTAAGATTCATTGCAACATATTATTGTATATATTTATATATCTCTAACTCTAAATCTATTATAGAAGATATAAAAATTTTAAATGTATCGGATAGAGATTTTTATATTCTTTAAATTTAAATTATCAAAAAATAATATTTAGAATATTTAGAGAAACTACTACTTCCGGTTGTTCAATTGTTACCAAAATCTAATCAGCCCTTCCGATTAATGTCAAATTGTGGAATCCGTAGTTCAACATGTCTTAAGTTTTATAGTATCTGAGAAACCGTGGTTCTGACATCCACATACACATACACACATGCGCACACACGCTCACACACATATACATCTTCGAAAAAAATGTTAAATTCGGATTGTAGAGACCTTAAAAAGTGCTTATTCACTAAAATCTAGATAAAATTTTTAGCATGAATCCAATACCTTTTTTAGCGAGAGGTAAAAAATAATAATCTAATCTAACGCATAAAACTCGGCCCGAATTATCCAAGCGTGACTTTTGTGCTTTGGTTAGTGATATGTATTTAGTTTACAATAATTAAAGCAAAAATATCCAAATATTGTAAAAAATAACTAAGTCAACGAAGGTTTGACAATCTGGTCGCGCTTTATAAAACGTCGGACTTTACAATTTATCTGCCATATATACGAGGTGCTATCCAAAATTTTCGGGACTGGTGCTGCAATCTGGAAAGTAGGAGTAGTTCATCTTTGCACCGCTAGGTGTCGAGAGCTGCATATCTGATGAGTCAGTGTGCGGAGTGGCATTCAGCTGGGAGGACGTGTTGCGTGTCCACAGTGATTTCCGTAATACTCTGTGTTTGGTGTCTGGCGATTTTACGATGGATCCAACCTTCTTGTCACGGGTTATCACCGGCGACGAGAGCTGGATTTACGGTTATGACCCAGAGACAAAACAACAATCGTCCCAGTGGAAGACCCCGCCTCTCCAACATCCAAAAAAGCGAGACAGGTGAAGAGCAAAATGAAGAGCATGATCATCGTTTTCTTTGATACCAAGGGAATTTTGCACAAAGAATTCGTCCCACCCAACCAAACAGTGAATTCCGCGTACTACTGTGACGTTTTGCGACGGCTCCGCGAAAACGTGCGGCGACGGCGGCCCGAACTTTATTGCATTACGACAACGCGCCCTGTCACACGTCCTTGCTTACCAGGACCTTTTTGACAAAAAACAACATGGCGGTTGTACCCCACCCACCATACTCGCCAGATTTGGCACCTTGCGACTTCGCGCTATTTTCAAAAACTCAAGTTGAATGGCCGTCGGTTCAACACTCTAGAGAGGATTCAAGAAGCATCGCTGGCGGTGATAAACACCCTCAAAGAACAGGACTTCCAGAAAACGTTTGACCAGTGGCAGAAGCGCTGGGACTGGTGTGTACGTGCGGATGGGAACTACTTCGAGGGTGATGGTGACCATTAGTCCAAAGGTAAGGTTTTCAACAGATGGCAGCATCAGTCCCGAAAATTTTGGATAGCACCTCGTAGGTATGTATAATGTGTAAAATTCCGTTTCAAGTTGCGCGCCACTGGTTTTTAGAAGCGCACACAATAATATCCCCCGATTCTAGGAGGGTTAGTTGATATGTGCTAACAGTCCCATGTGGACGTTTGTGCAAGTATCAATAAAGAAAAGACGCGAGCAGTTTGCAGTAATTGAAGGTGAGTGGTAAAGCTCAGTTATTCTAATTATTGTACGCTTATAGCGTTCAGATGTGGATCACCAAATGCTTGATTGATATATTATACACACTGTTTGCGTATTTGATATGATTAGTATATGTGAGGTATACATTTGTGGCCGCAAACATATATATGTAGTACTTTTCTAATTATCCGAAGGGTGGTCTGTGACAACCCTGCCTGGGTCCTAGAGCCTTCTGCTTTGAAGGTGGCTAGGGTACCGCTAGAGGTGAAACACCAGGTGTGAAAAACGCCAAGAGGGAGGCTGAGATTCACGAGAAATCTGGGACCCTGTAATCGTAAGCTAAGCTCTCATGTATGTCTGCAAGTTGCTAGGGTACCGCTAGTGGAGAAACGACAAATGAGAGGCTGAGATAAACGAAAGGTCTGATACTCACGGGCAGTCGTAAGCTAAGCTCTCATAATGGCTCTGGGATCTATGGAGCTCTGGGAGGTCAAGCTATAGGAGCTCGACATGTCTGCGATATGCGTAGGTGTCTACGGTACCGCTAGTGGCTCAGAAGTAACTACACTAGAAAGCCGTATTCCAGCAAATGATCCCTGCACTAGTGGTACCGGAACCCACGAGGTGTTAGACGGCATTTAATATGCAGGGCGCAGGACTTGGGAATGACCTTATTCCTCCACCCTCCCGTCTATCTTACTAGATGATAATGCACACCTGTGATAATTGTTGTGATTGGAATAACAATGTGTACTTTATACTTAGAGAACGCGTCCTAGATGACCAGTCCAACGCTGACGAGTTTAGGTGTATGTGTGTAGAAGAAAACGCCGATTACAGATTAACGTGATTATAGTATATTACAGCATATTTATATATATATATATATATATATATATATATATATATATATATATATATATATATATCTTATTCTATTTTCAAAGTAATATGGAACGCCGTTTGACTTTTTATTCAACATGATATTCATATTTCTAATTGTTAATAGGACGTCGAACCACATATTTTAAATATTTATATTTTAATATGTATCGTATATTTTTCATGTTTTCAATTTATCACAAATATATTTTTAAATAAATAAAAATATCATTGGGATTCATTTAATTTATTTAAAATGTTCTCACACATATTTGTAAATCAAATATAAACCCGCGAACAATTAAAAATAAGGATGAATTTCCAATATGTATTTGAAAATATGGTTAGTGTGCTCGTGAATTATCTTTTTAAAAACATATTTTGAATTCCCAATGCAAACTCAGTTTTATTTGAATTAAAAATATGTTTGTGATATTTTTAATTCTCTGTCTATCTCTTACTCATTGCGTTATATGGGAGAAATAGAAAGAGACAGAGAATTAAAAATATGTATCAGTAAGTTTGTAACCATATTTCTAATTCGAAACATATTTGAAATTCAAACATATTTTTAAATGAGCATTTAAAATTATGTTTCGAGAACTGAAATGTATTTAATAATATGTTTCATTTAATTTTTAAACGATTTAAATGCAATTTGCTATTTGAAAATATATTTTAAAAATTTTAAACCATTTTTAATATGTATAGTACTGTATAAAACATTTAATTTTTTATTTTTGTAAAACAAAGTGATTTAAAAATATGGTTGCGATTCGAGAAGCATTATAAATCATACCATATTTTATGTATTAATTTATTAATGTAGGATCATACTTTATCTTCCAAACAACATAGTATTTAAACTACGAATTTTAGATTTTTTTAATATTTAAATTTTCTGAAGTGACGACACTTAGCGATGCGGCAACACATCAAAATATCACAATTATTTTTGCCTATAAATGTCTTTAATACATATTTAAGCACACCATTATAATAAGTTAACCTGTTAACAATGATCAAACACTCAGATAACAAAGAAGGAACTTGACAACAAGTTTGGTTACATATTGTAATATATAGGTGACCTCCATTTGACATTTCACAAACCTATGTACAGAGTGATAAAATTACCTTTCGTCAATTCTATGCATTTTGCACAAATCCATTACCAAAAGTTCCTTTGAATGAATTCTATATATCCAGTAAAATTGTAATACGAACAAAACTATTTTCTACAAATTCCATACCAATAATTCCTTGGAAAAGATTCTATATATCCAATAAAATTGGAACACGAACATATACTATAGACAGTGTACTTGACACTGACATCTGTCAATTAGAATATTTGAATATATCACCAGTTTCCATGGTTATAGCATAGCTGGCTGATTTATGAAAGTTAATCTCTTTAAAATTCTTTAACTCTATATCTATTAAATATGAAGGAAAATATGTAATCAAACCGTATAGATAATCAAATGTTCTTTTCTATTTATAATAACATAAAATGTCAAAAAATATTTAACTGCGATTTTTCAATAAAAACTGTTAAGAACTTGAAATAAAAATACTTCCGGTTGTTCAATTATAACCAAAACCTAATCAGTTCTTTATATGGATGTAAAGAAGAGATATATGAAAGAATTATAATTTTTAGAATTGTAGTGTTGGAGTTATCATCGGAGTAATTTTTATCACACGCACATACATACATCATCGTAAAATTAATAAAATTGTATTCTAGGGACCCTAAAACGTGCTTATTCATTAAAAACTTACCATCGAATTTTTTGACCAACGACAATACCTTCTTTACCATAATTACACGTTCATCAGGTCTAACAGTTCATCAAAAAGAACAAATGCAACGCGATTTTTTGACAGCAATGATTTAAATGTCATAAAAACGAGAATACTCTGATTCGAATTTGTTCATTTTGATGGTCCGTTAACTGAACAAGGAATTAATGGACGTTTCTGCAACCGGGCATAATAGTTGAACATCTCTATAAAATTAAATAACTATTAATCATATTAATCAAAATGGAAACGAAAAGTAAATGATATATCATTTAACATCTAACTTTAATTTAAACTACAGGACTCATCGCTCGATAACGTCACATTTTCATTGACATTAATATTGTGTTTTATTTCCATAGCCATCTTATTCTTGGCGAAATCATAAAATTTTATTTTTGAAATATCCCGTGCTGCAGATCTCGAATTCGAATTAAATATTTTTAATTGAGCTGGGCCTGTTGTATGGAATATTTTAATAATAATAGTAATAATAATAATAACATTTTTCAGTTTTCAATGGGATCTTCCACCACAGCAACAAATTAAAACATTGTTCATTTACATCAAAACTAGATCTTAAAACTGTATGATATAGAGACTCTCAGTACACTTTATTTTGTATTTTGTTTACTTTTGCTTAATTCTCTATTTTCTTGAGGAGAAATCGCGCAAATTCATACTTTGCAGTTTACGCAAAAAAAATTAACCAAAAGTTAAAATCATCAAATTTAGGTTTTACACTTATTTGTACCTCGAAAACAAATGAAAATATATGATACCCTTACACCATTGAATTTATTTTAAAAAGTTGGCCCATGAAGACCTACATTAATATTCTGTAGCGTACCCATATAACAAGAAAGTTTTTCATATCAGAATATCAGGAAGTCGAATTTGTTCCACTCAGTACTAGTTAATACAATTAAATTTTTGTAAGGCTACTGGTATAGAAGTTTTCTCGAGTATTTTATTCGTAGCGTGACATGGACAATATTATCGAAAAAAAATCTGTGGCCAGCACAAAACCTTCCGTCAATTCGATGTATTTTGTATATATCCCATACCAAAAGTTCCTTGAAAAAGATTCTGTATATCCTATAAATTTGTAACACGAACACACTATTTTTTACAAATTCTATACCGAAAGTTCCTTTCCCTATTTTATTAGGGGTCGCTGTTTCTCACTCTTCTCTTTTAAACATTCCTGTCCAACGCATCTTCTTCACACATTCTTCCTCTCTCAAATCTTCTGCTACACAGTCCTTCCATCTTCTTCTCTTTGGAGGGACACTCTATCACATTCACACATAACTTTCTGACCCTATACTTTCAACTTTGGTTTTGCATTTGACACTGACATCTGTCAATTAAATTTTTCTGAATATATCTGTTGTTTCCATAATTTTAACAAAGCTGATTTTTGAAAGTTAATCTCTCTTAATGTCTCTATAACTCTATATCTATTGAATATGAACGAAACTGTATAATCAAACCGTATAGAGAATAAGATATTCTTTCATATTGATAATCACAAAATGTCGAAAAATAATATTTAACTGCGTTTTTTCAAGAAAAACTGTTAAAAACTTCAAATAAGGGTACTTCCGGTGGATCAATTATAACCAAAATCTAATCAGCTCTTCATATGGATGTAAAGAAGAGGAAAACGAAAGAATTATAATTTTTAGAATTGTAGTATTGGAGTTATCGTCGGAGAAAAATTTGTCACACACGGACACACACACATACACATACAGACATCATCTTAAAAATAGTAAATTCGTATTCTAGGGGCCCTAAAACGAGCTTATTCATTAAAAACTCACCAACGAATTTTTTGACCAAAGACAATACCTACCTTACCTAAAGGTGACGGAAGGTAAAAAAGTTATTAGCTGATCATACAGTTAACTAGACACAGAGTAACCATGACTACGTATCAATACGTTAATCAGAGTTATCAACATGTTATTGTTAACTTTGCTTAATGCAAGTGTGGCGTAATCTTCTATTTGTCATCCAATTCGAGACTAGCAGTAAACATCCCGATTTAATCCTATAATCAATAATTAATTACAAGTCAAAATTTACATGAAAATCAACACCCCCTCAAAAAAATAATTAAAACAGCGCTGAAACTGTGCAATCTCACCTCGCATTGTCTGTTGAACGCATCTCATCGCATTAAACTGTAATGGTCGTTCCAAAGCTGGTACAGAACAGAGAACTGTAGGTGGAGTACTCGAACACTGAACACAGCTACCCCTCTTACAAAATAGAGTAGCGAGCAACGTAGGTAGTTTCGACCCTGATGGATCAAATCGCTAACGCTTAATCACTCACCAACAAACCAACCACCAGTACAAAGGAAGGCGCAGGAAATAATGAGTAAACGATAAACTAGTGAAAATGATAAATAAAGCAACAAATCATTTTCTACTTTTCTATTTATAATGATAGAGATCAAATCCAACAAAAGTCATTCTTTATCATTCTTTACCTGTAGTGTACTTTTCACAACAATTTTTGAAAGTTATACACAGAAAAAAAATAATTGAAATTTTGTCTAATTATAATTATTACCTCTCGCTAAGAGAGGTATTGGATTCATGCTAATATTCGCATATCCAGATTTTATTGAATAAGCATGATTTAAGGTCCCTAGAATCCGATTATAACATTTTTAAAATGATGTCTGTGTGTGTGTGTGTTTGTGTGTATGTCTGGATGTTGTAGACACGATTCCTCAAAAACTATAAGACTTAAAAAATATTTAACTGCAGTTTCCTCAATCTGACATTCCTGGAAAGAGCTGAAAAGGTTTTGGAAACAATTGAACAACCTGAAGTAGTAGTTTTTTGTAAAAATTCTTCTAAATATAAATTTTTGGGCGTTTTTTTTTTTATTAAATATTGAAGAACATAAAATTCTCCATCTAATAACTTAAAAATTTTATTATATCTTGTATAGATTTAGAGATAAAGACACTATAATTTATAGAGTAAGCTAATCGCAGAGGAAACCAGTTGACAAATTCTAATGTTTATAACATAGTTTGTAAATGACACATGTCATTGTCAAATATCAACAGTTTTAGTGACATTCTGATAGCTTTTTCTGGGAAGTATATTTAACCTTTCTTATTGTTTTATTAATTAAATATTTGAAATTATGGGTAAAATTGTGGTAAAATGCATATATCCATCAAAAATACCGCCAATCTGGTTAATGAATTGGAAGAGTCTCTGACATTTAGAAACTTCCTCATACAATGAAAAATAGATATAATTAAAATTATATGTGTGCAGAAGATATGTTAAAGACAATAAAAACAATATTTGAGTAAAGTTCTGTAATTTTTTGTTCTGAAACGACGGTTCGAAAGCGAAGTGCAATACAATACTTATAGCCTAATATGGAAATGGCGAGAGGTCTTGAGCTGGCCACAACAGATTTTTTTATTAGGCAATATGTCTAATAATTTAGTATAGTTTACAAATCTTAATTTAGCATTTTAACTAACCCGAAATAGATAATAAATATTTTGTAAAAAATCGTTAATTTAAATATGTAAATAGTTATTTTGCTTACTTATTTTATTTAATTTTACTATATTTTGACTTCATTTTTTCTTTTATACAATTTTCGGTGATTTATCTAATGAATTAGGTAAGTAAATAGAAAATTTACATATATATTTAGTTAATTTCTTTATTTGTGTTTAGTTCAATACTAAATGTAGTCATTTAATCTAATTTTGTCTTTAATTTGTTATTACAAATTTAGAAAATTTAACTAAATCATCTTAGATAATTTAATGAAAACATATTAAATGATATTAGTAGTCTGAAATTACAGATTTGTTTAGTTAATTTAACTACAATTTAGATGTTTTTTTTTTCTGTGTACCTGAGACACACTACAAAAAATAATGATCATTAACGGTTAGTTATAGTATGCACACATGAAGTTGAGACTGGACAGATGTCAAAATTGCGTCGATGAACAAACCAGAAAATATTGAATATAGTAAGCACGTGCTTATTGTATCGTACTCGTACAGTGCAAAACAATAAGTAATAGACGCAATTTTGACATCTGCCATACGTCTCAACTTCACGTGTGCATACTATAACTAACAGTTGATCATTAATTTCTGTAGTATGTCTTGAGTATAAGAAATGTGACATCCTCCATAATTAAAAATCGTTGTTACCCAAATCTGTTCAAAGCAGAATTACACTCCTATTATAGCAATAGCAAATCTACGAGGTTACATTAACTATAATCAATACTATCTTAAATTAAACAAGAATACATTACTCATTATTCCAAAAGGCGCTATAACAAACGTGTCCTCGCACAACTAGCATTCAAAACAACAAATGAGCCCAAACCTTGTACAAGTTTGCACATGCAAACAACTTTTTTCTACAGTCACTATAGAAAGTAGCTATTTGCGCTCTCTTTTGTCAACGCAAAATGTCACTTTGCCGCTCATGCGCGACAAAGTAGAAAAACGCTCGCTGTCCAAATTTCTAAGTATACAATGTTGAGAAATGTCACTTGTCTACATTCTTAATGAAAATGTTTAGTTAGGAACTAATGGCACTGTAATTACACATTTATCACGTTCACAAGTCAATTTGACATATGTTCTGTCGGTATTTAACATAACCTAACAAAATACCACACTGCTGTGAAAATGAAATAGGGCATTCATTTACAAAAACTAAAGTATAAAATGCTTAGATTAGATTGAATAAAAACTCAAGAAGAATGGAATATAACGATAAAATAAAATTAAATATAAAATAAATTGTGTGAAGTTATGTTTAGTAATAGGAATGATTGTACACAGATGGCGGTAGGATAGTTGCGAGTCGTACTGACATCTGATCTCTAGTTAACTATTTATTTTGATTACAATAAAGTTATTAGTTATTTCGTTACTTAAATAATTGCGAGAAGTCAGTCAATGCACATACATGTCTATATAATCACAAATTCCTTGAAATATTTATTAATTTTTTCAGTGTGACAGGCGTAACAACTAACCACACATTTTGCTACAAAAACTCATCAAATCATCACAAATCCTTGCTTCCACGCTCTAATTT
This sequence comes from Ophonus ardosiacus, assembly GCA_943142095.1. NCBI lineage: Eukaryota > Metazoa > Arthropoda > Insecta > Coleoptera > Carabidae > Ophonus > Ophonus ardosiacus. The sequence continues at coordinate 17,480,086 of OW964830.1, read as the reverse complement.
TGTTTTTTTTTATGGAATAGATGGCTAATGTAACGATATAATCATTTAAAAGCCTTTTTAAGTTTAAACCGTATCTTTTGTATTAGCCAATCGTTATTTATTGAGCAGTACTGTAAGTATAAAGTGTACATTTTATTTTTTTTTTGTTATGGTGGAGGACCCCATTGTGGCGACTGTAGAAAAAATCTTGTGTGTGTTTCGAGCGCAAATGGACATTCTCTCCTCTCAATCGACAATGTCGCATTTTGCGCTCTTAATACACAAATAGCTATTTTCACCAAATATCCAACCATAAAATAAAATGAATATCTAGTGTCCGAATAGAATTATGTATTGAGAATAAGAAAATCAGGTAGGCCGTGGAAAACAAAATTTGCAATCATTTTAAACAGTACAGTATGCCATTTGAAATTAAGTTACAAAAGATGTTAGAACTTAATATAATTTTTTTTAAAACATTATGAGTTATAATTTGCCAGCTTTGACAATTCTTAAATCGGCCTGAAGTTAATTTGCCAGTTTTTAAATCGCCAGAAGTTAATTTTCAGCTTTCTTAATTCTTAAGTCTCCGAAAAATTACATACCTAGAATGAAAATACTATTGACAATCACTAAGAAATATACTGGGTGTTTCCTTTAAAACAACCAGTGCTTTTTTTTGGGTGAATTAATTACTTTAGAGAAAATGTTATAAACAAAAAATGAGCAAGAATCAGGGGCTAATTTATTAGTAATAACAAACCAGTGGTTCTTAATCGGTAGACCAAAATTTATTTTATTTTAACTGTGTAGGTAATCCTATATAATTTTTTATTCTATTAGAATTTTCTTCTAATATCAGCAATATAAAAATTGTTTTGGGTTGTTTAACAATTATATCAAAAAAATTTTTATTAAAAATTAAAAATAATGTTACAAAATTGAAATAGATGGACTATGCAATACAAGCAACTAATGATATGATTGTAGCCTAGGTTAAAATAGTTAGATCGTAAACCCGTTTTTATTACATTTTCCTCGAAATAATTGTCCGTCTAATGAACTAAAAAAATCTGTTGTGGCCAGCACAAGACCTCTCGCCATTTCCATATAAGGCTATATAAGTATTGTATTGTACTTCTCTATCAAACCGTCGATTTATAACAAAAAAATACAGAACTTTACCCAAATATTGTTTTTTATTATATTTAACATGTCTTCTACACACATATAATTCTAATTATATCTACTTTTCATTGTATGAGGTAGTTCCTATTTGTCAGAGATTCTTCCAATTCATTAACCAGATTGGCGGTATTTCTGATAGATATATGCATTTTACCTATAATTTCAAATATTTCATTAATAAAATAATAAGAGAGATTAAATATACTTCCCAGAAAAAACTATCAGAATGTCACTAAAACTGTTAATTTGTGACACTGACATATGTCATTTACAAAATATGTTATAAACATTTGAATTTGTCAAGTGGTTTCCTTAGTGCCTTAGCCTCTGCGATTAGAATTTTGTTCTTCAATATTTGTAATAACAAAAATTTACAAAAAAATTATATTTAGAAAAAAATTTCTAAGAAACTACTAGTTCCGGTTGTCCAATTGTTACCAAAACCTTTTCAGCTCTTCCCAGGAATATCAGATTGAGGAAACTGCAATTAAATATTTTTTAAGTCTTATAGTTTTTGAGGAATCGTCCCCAGTGTTGTTCAAGTTTGTACTTTGGTACCAAATTTGGTACTTTTTATACAGCTTTGGTACCTTGGTACTCCTTTCTTAAAACTGGTACTATTATCTCAGTCTCAGATACTTCGGATTCGGATATTTTTCCCAATGATTTCGTTCACAATTTAATTTTTTTTGTAAAATTTAGTTCACAAAATTAACACATAACGAAAAGCGACATTCTAAGTTTACAGCCAATCATAGCAAAGCTTTTTGTCGTTAAAGTACAAGTATACTTAAAATTAAGTTATTTTTAAAACAACCATCATTGTTGGTTGAACCATGCACGGAGTATAATATAACTACTATAACCATGCGACGTTTAGGTATAAAAAAAAATGTCTTTGAATGTACTGCTTCAGTACCTCGATCATTCCACAAACCCACAGATGGTCATGTCATTTGACCGATCAAGTATGTCGATATATATATCGAAAAATTTGATATTTAGTTGTCAAATCATAATCTATTGGATAAAATTTTTAACCGATCGTTAAAAATTAACCACTGAGTTACAGAATAGGCCCGTTTCACATTTGGGTTAATAATTTTGGATTGACTTTTTTAGGTTATATTAATAAAACAGTTTTATTTATTTGTTATTAGTGCAGTGCAGAAGTTATTTTTTTCAATATAATTTAATCTTGATGTAATAAAAATAAAAAGTTTAATTCAGATATTTGGTACTTTATTTTCAAATTTGGTACTTTTGGAGCTGCCAGCTTGGTACGCAAAAATTCCCTGCTTGGAGCAACACTGATCGTCCCTCCAACATCCAGACACACATAAATACACACATACACACATCCACACACACACACACACACACACACACACACACACACACACACACACACACACACACACACACACACACATACATACACATCATTTTAAAAATGTTATAATCGGATTCTAGGAACCTTAAATCGTGCTTATTCAATAAAATCCGGATATGGTAATTTTAGCATGAATCCAATACCTCTCTTAGCGAGAGGTAAATATGATGTAGGGTACCATTTAAAAATATATAATTTTGTTCTTACCGTTTCATAACCACTGTTTGAATTTTGTTATTACTGATAAATTAGATCCTTATTCTTAATCATTTCTTGTATATAACATTTTTCTTGACCAAAAAAAAAAAAAAAACACAGGGTCCGGCCCGTGTCCGCGTGCCTGAGTGTCTGGTTGCGAATTTCGAATTTTAAATGACATCATTACTGATATCTGTGATAAAGCAGATTGGCACACACAGAAATGGGTAATATGCCGTGATAATATATTTTTATTTATTTAGTTATTTGCTTTGAAGGAAATACCCTATGTAACTTAATTTTGATATATTGATTTCTATATATAAACCCTGCAACTATTCTACAAATTATAATATTCCATATTTAGCCTTAGTTTCACCATTTAGTATCTGTTTAATCTTATATGCATGCCTCACAATTACATTCATCATCGCATTCTCTATTTCGTCCACTCTGTCCATTAGGCTGGGTGATTGAACATTGTTAATTCCCTGTTCTGTATGGATCTGGGTTACTCTATGCCTAAACTCACTAAATCAGACGTTTGCCAGGACCATTTCGCGCCACATTCATAAACCCCCCAAACCCATCTCAAAAATGACAACATTCATTAGACAGATAACCATCGATGAGCTAGATTCGATCCGTTACAAAGGTTGTAAAACGCGGAATTAGGAGACAACTTAAGTTGTAGGCTGTTGTAAGGTTTCTGTATTCTACATTTAACAATATTAAGGACAAAATAAAATGGAAGTTACGTAGGTAATACAGGGTTAGACAAAATTAAAATATAAATTGGGGGAATAATTTTGAGTAAAAATGTTATATGAAGGTGCACACATTTTTACCTTCCGTCACCGTTAGGTAAGGAAGGTATTGTCTTTGGTCAAAATATTCGTTGGTGAGTTTTTAATGAATAAGCACGTTTTAGGGCCCCTAGAATACGAATTTACTATTTTTAAGATGATGTCTGTATGTGTGTGTGTGTGTGTGTGTGTGTCCGTGTGTGACAAATTTTTCTCCGACGATAACTCCAATACTACAATTCTAAAAATTATAATTCTTTCGTATTCCGCTTCTTTACATCCATATGAAGAGCTGATTAGATTTTGGTTATAATTGATCCACCGGAAGTACCCTTATTTGAAGTTTTTAACAGATTTATTGAAAAAACGCAGTTAAATATTATTTTTCGACATTTTGTGATTATCAATATGAAAGAATATCTTATTCTCTATACGGTTTGATTATACAGTTTCGTTCATATTCAATTGATAAAGAGTTATAGAGACATTAAGAGAGATTAACTTTCAAAAATTAGTCAGCTTTGTTAAAATTATGGAAACAACAGATATATTCAGAAAAATTTAATTGACAGATGTCAGTGTCAAATACAAAACCAAAGTTGAAAGTATAGGGTCAGAAAGTTATGTGTGAATGTGATAGAGTGTCCCTCCAACGAGAAGAAGATGGAAGGAGTGTGTAGGAGAAGATTTGAGAGAGGAAGAATTGTGTGAAGAAGATAAGTTGGACAGGAATGATTAAAAGAGAAGAGTAAGAAACAGCGACCCCTAATAAAATAGGGAAATGAACTTTCGGTATAGAATTTGTAAAACATAGTGTGTTCGTGTTATAATTTTATAGGATATACAGAATCTTTTTCAAGGAACTTTTGGTATGGGATATATACAAAATACATCGAATTGACGGAAGGTTTTGTGCTGGCCACAACAGATTTTTATTAATTTATTATTAAACTCCAAACTTGGTTTTCATAAAAATTAAAATATCTCAAAAACTACTGCGTTAATCAAATTTTAGCAAGAGTATCTTTCTTTTTTTTTCATTGAATGTAACATATTATGAGTAAAAATGAGTTAATAGGTGAAATAAATATCGACGAAAAACGCACATGACTTCTCCATATGAGACGCCTCTGTTTCACATACAGAAAGAAAAGAAAGTATAAAAGAGTATTCTCATAATATATTTCAAAATTTTCGTGTAACCACTACCACAATTTTAACAAAAATGTGTCTGATGAGATGCATCTTCAAAAGGCTGAAACTCTATAACGAAATGTAACATTTCTTACTCACACTGACTCCCCAATAGTTTTATTTTGTCTCGCCCCTTATTTATTACTTGGATATCATTCATGTTATTTAAAAAAAAAATTAAATAAATATATCATCATGGCTTATTACCCATTTCTGGGTGTGTTATATTATACTTCCATTCGCAGATTTCGGTAATATTAGTACCGTTGTGGGCGTTTATCAATAAGGCGTTATCTCACAACTCGCGGACTATCGAAGCTGTCATGAAGAGAGAATCAAAGGCGTTACTTTTGTGCTATTTAAAAATAGAAATAATTTTTAAATTTCAAGTTTAAAGTCAAACAGAACCGAGACCAGGAGTGAAATAAATAACAGTATTTTCACTTTAACATTATCAGATGATCCAATACGATTTTTATTACGATCGATTATTAATTATTAAAAATAATAGATTAATTAAATAATTGAATATAAATAATAATGCTTACAATGTTACAACCCACTATTCATTATTAAGATTACTTACTTATTGTATTATTGCACTTATGAATTTTAGAAAATTCAATGTTTTAAAAAAGCAAACAAAATTTGTTAAATCATATACACATAATAATATTGTTATAAACTAATGTATGGAATAGTAGTAAAACAATTAATTCAATTTTAACAAAATTTATTAAGGCCTACTTTTACGATTGATGGATATACTACGGTACAACTACTGGAGTTATAATTTGATCTTAGCAACTATACCTACCTCCGAGAAACTTTTGGTTAAATTGACAATATCGAAAACGAAATGTTAAATGACTTGTTAAATATTACTTCCAAATTTCGATATTTTTTGTTAACCTGTAGTTAAGGCTTTAACTATAAGAGGTGCAACTGGCCATAAATACCTTTAAATTGGTATTCTTCATTTCACCATTTGGTTTAGACAATCTGTATATAGGCATTTGTAAATTGATCTTGGAAAAGTGAATTCAGTAATTATAAATTTTCTTAATATTTTTGGAATAAAATGCAAATTAAATCCTAAATTTCAACATGAGAAATTAATATACACTTAACAAATGCAATTAAGAGGAGAACTGTAATATTTTCCAGGCTGTGAATTTATTTGTTTTCCAAGGAGTTGCTTCATTTTATAATAGGATAATTTTAATTAATTTCTGAAACTTAATACAAAATGAAAGTATTTTGTCTTAAAAGTTTACACAAGGGCGAAAGTTAGGCTGATTACAAATAGATTACTGAATAATCTACCAAGTAATAGAACTACAAGAATAGATACAGAATCAATACAGTTACCTTTTGCCCTATCTAAAACATGTAGGAGGAACCCATCTATTTTAGTGAAAGTTTATACAGTGTGTTCAGAAATAACTTAATTCGGAGTAGGCTATGAACACAGAAACGTATGTCTGATTATTATTCAAAAGGCATGTTGTATGTTGTGAAGATTGATCGTGAAATGTAACTTTAAGGAAAAAAAAAAATAAAAACGGATATAATATATTGCCATTCACCGTTTTCTAATTTATTTCTTTTTCTAAAATAAGGATTCAAGAAGAAAAGCTTTGTTTAATTAAATACTAATAAAAAACTTTTTGGCCGAAAAACTGTTTATATATTAGGGTATTAGGGATGCAACAATTCTCGATACTGTCTATACGATACCGGTTATGTGATACCGATTCCGATAGGAACAAATAAATTTTAGAAATTAAAAATAAAAGAAAGTCAAAATTGAATATATACCGGATGATACTATAAAACGGGCCACTCAATTAACTTTTTATTTATAATTATTTTTTAACTCCCAAATTATAGTATGGCATTATTCATAATTTTCTCTTATTTTTACCTCCCGCTACCCTTGGTAAGGGAGGTATAGGGATCGTGCTAAAAATCTCATATCGAGATTTTAGTAAATGACCACGTTTTAAGTTCCCTAGAATCCATTTTTAACATTTTCACGATGATGTCTGTATGTGTGTATGTGTGTATGTGTGTGTATGTGTGTATGTATGTGTGTGTGTGTATGTGTAGGGATTTTGTCTTCACTCTAACTCAAATACTATCATTCAGAAAATTCTGAAACCTTGTATTTCTATCCTATTCTAATATGAAAAGAAGCCATTAGATTTTGGTGTAAATCGGATAACCGGAAATGGCACTTTACCTGAAGCTCATATTGGTTTTTCTTCAAAAAATATCATTAAATGCCATTTTTTCGCATTTTATGTCTTATGAAAATTAAAGATTATTGAATTTTGTACAGGAATATATTAATACTTTTTCTATATATTTTGCAGATAAATTTAAAACTAATTTTTTTTTATTAGTCCCGAAGCCTAAGATAAACAAAATTTCTTTGTTCATATTTCAAATGAATGTAACTTACAGTAAATGTCACTGTCAAAAATATTAATTAATAATAGTGACATTTTAAAAAGAAAGTAGTAAATAAATCAATAGTTTTATGCAATGGAACAGTTTGCAGCGTCAGTAAATACGTAAGTATGTATTTAAATAATAAAGGAAGATTGTTGCGTAACTATTATTGTGGTCCGGATGAGGTTATTCGCTACCGAAAATCGGTCACTTTAATATGTTCTTATGTATGAATGCTATGATGATTGTGGACAAGGCGAAAGAAGAATGTTTTTAAAGAGTGAAGTGAGTCAGCTGAGCTCTAACTCTTATCCCTTTTCTAATTGTTGCTATTGTTTCCGGGTATTTGCTAACCCCCTAAGTGGGAATCGCGTGATTTTATGTACGTATGTATGTATGTAAAAATTAAATAGCGGGAGGTTTTGTGTTGGCCACATCAGATTTTTTTTATTAGTCGCGAAGCCTAAGACACAATAATTCGTTTGTTACACAGTTCATATTTCAAATGAATGTAACTGACAGTTAATGTCACTGTCAAAAAACTAATCACTTCAAATTAATAATAGTGACATTTTAAAAAGAAAATAGTAAATAAAGCAATACTTTTCTGCAATGGAACAGTTTGCAGCGGTAGTAAATACGTAAGTATGTATTTAAATTAATAAAAATTCAATAGCGGGAGGTTTTGTGTTGGCCACATCAGATTTTTTTGTAATTTATTTCTTCAATAAAAATTCACTCCAATCGGTGTGATTGTTAAATTCATAATTTAACGGAGATTCCAAAAATGTAAAAGTATATAGTGTCCCATTTAATGTCATTTCCGGTTAATCGGGAAGCGTTACCACGATTTGTGAGACCCCAAGCCTAGTTTATAAAACATATCAAGAAAATTAAAACATAATTATAAATAAAAAGTTATTTTGAGTGGCCCGTTTTTCATAGTCACCTTTATACACGGTGTCTCTTAAATAGAGGGGCATGGCTTAATCACAGATTCCTGAGGCTAAAATAAGACGATTTAACTAAACTTGCTTCTACCGGAAAGTGTACCATTTAGCCAGAATTCTGCTTCAAAGTTCTTCGAAAAAAAATTAATTTTGCTGTAATGACAGAAGGCTTTATAAGATTTGAATGAAATTTGGTATGACAGTTCATATGATTATAAGTCATCTTTTAAGGTGATACGTTCTGTCATTACAAGCAAAATTCATTAATTTATTTTTTTGAAGAACTTTTAAATCGAATGATTTTTCGCGTACCGAATTACACGACAAGAACATTCGATCTTTTCACATCAGAAACTAGTAAGACGAATTCAGAGTTAAATGCTCCATTAAATCGTCTTCCACTTTTATATAATAATTTTGGTAACTCCGATGATTTTCCCGATTTATTTTCTCATAATGTTATTAAATATAAGAAACAATTAAAAATTTTCATAAAATCGTTATATGGTTTATGTATGAACGGGTGTATGTGTATAATATGTACAATCTACACTTGTATGTATGTATATATCTCTCGATATATCTATACACTGAAAATTATTTATATGCGTTTATTTACATGTGTTTAATATTATTAATTTTATTGTAAATATTAATTAGACTACTACCTTTTGTATAACATTGTATATCCTTGTATAAATCAGTGTTATTCTGTAATTGGAACATTATGTCCAGTTAGATAACGAAAATAAATAAAATAAATAAAAATAAAATAAAATAACAATTTGCACATCATTTTGTTTACATATTTTTGGAAAATCACTAAAGCAGTCTTATAAAATGCAATAATGTTGTGTTTGTCTTTTCTTATTTTTACGAGACGCAAAGTTTTGTTGCCTATAATTCTAGTATTTAACTCAACTGATAAAAGCCCAAAATAATTAAAGCTGAGAGTCACAAGATACATAAAACCTGCACTGTTTAGACGATTTGTAACTAAACTAATAGTCTCCTATGCTCTAGTCTAGAGTAAGTTTGGAATTGAATTCGCTTTTCGCTCTAGTTTGACAGCATTGAAATCCTTTGGAAAAGTCCGTTAATTATAACGATTATGAGATTATACTTTCAGTGATCGTTTAACTCGATTCAGGCGGGTTTTAATCAGCGTCGCACGTTTAATCGGTTTATAAATTCCCTCAACTTTTAACGAAGCACCATTCAGCAAAGTTGTGTCATTCTTTCTGATAACACTCTATAAATATTTATTTTAATGAATTTTTCAAGACTGGGAGAATATCACCGTCAATATTGACTTCACAAATTTGACGAGGCTTTTTGATGTACATTATGTTCATTTTTTTTAATTTGCTTATTTTTCGAACATTTTCAAAAGAAATTATAAAATCAAAGCGCGAGAACTTATTTTTCTGTTAAATGAAACAATGGTTCTTGACATTTGCATATTGCGTTGGTTGATACAAGTAAACAAAACGAACAAATCTGACTAGGTTGTTCTTTTCATTATTTTAGTTTTTACTGCCAAACGCCACAGTTTTCACACTACTGAAATATAATCTACAACAATTATTTATGTGAGAAACTAATATTGGAAATGATTTTCAAATTTGACGTCGTAAATAATAAAAATCTGATGTGGCCAACACAAAATCTCCCGCTATTTAATTTTTATTAATTTAAATTTTAAATACATACTTGCGTATTTATTAACGCTGCAAACTGTTCCATTGCAGAAAACTATTGCTTTATTTACTATTTTCTTTTTAAAATGTCACTATTATTAATTTCAAGTGATTAGTATTTTGACAGACATTTACTGTCAGTTACATTCATTTGAAATATGAACTGTGTAACAAAGGAATTGTGTTTATCTTAGGCTTCGCGACTAATAAAAAAAAATATTTTTAAATTTATCTGTAAAATATATAGGAAAAGTATTAGTGTATTCCTGTAGAAAATTCAATAATCTTTAATTTTCATAAGACATAAAATGCGAAAAATAGCATTTAATGGTATTTTTTGACGAAAAACCATTATGAGCTTCAGGTAAAGTGCCATTTCCGGTTATCCGATTTACACCAAAATCTACTGGCTTCTTTTTATATTAGAATAGGGTATAAATAAAAGGTTTCAGAATTTTCTGAATGATAGTATTTGAGTTAGAGCGAAGACAAAATCCATACACATGCACACATACATACACACACACATACACACATACAGACATCATCGTGAAAATGTTAAAATTGGATTCTAGGGACCTTAAAACGTGGTTATTTACTAAAATCTCGATATGTGATTTTTAGCACGATCCCTATACCTCCCTTACCAAGGGTAGCGGGAGGTAAAAATGGTACTTAAAATCTATTAAAATATATTTATTAGTGATGGCACGAATCGTCGTTTTGCCCTATTAGTCCAGTCATTTGGTAGAAAAATAAGGGTTTATTCCACAAAAGGTCGGGTATTTTTGATTTTTGGATATATTGTATATTTAGGGGTCCTAATAAAAAATGCAAGTTTTCCCCCTCAGGGGCCTTCGGGAAGCACCGCCAACTTGAGAGAAAAAAGGCGCAGAAAAGCGGTTTTTTCTAAATATCTCTTCACTGATTTGCATTAGGCAAAAACAGTTATTATCTAATTTGTTGACTATATGAAAATGAAAAAAGAGCCGATTTTCAGATATTTAAAATTTTAGAGGAATTTCATGTGAGTTTTAGTTGGCAGTAACTCGCCAATCGTTCATCGGCAAATATAGTTTACACGATACACGATACGAAAGAGAATTTTATACTGAATTCAAATTTTAAAACCGCATCATCGTATCTTTAACAAGATCAGAGTGGTGGATGAAAAACTAAAAAATTGCAGGAAAAAGTTAACAATTTTTATAAAACAGTTATCGATAACTTACTTCTTTCGATGCCACGTCGAATGTAAACTGTTGTAAATAGTGCAACCTATTAAACTAAGTATCAAGTACGTAATATTGTTTGTTTTTTTGAATAATTTAAATATTTTCATAATTGTTTTAAGCAAATGGCCATAAACCTGAATATGCCGCCATTTGTCCAAATTGGCGGGAGGATCCAATGCTCCGATTTCGGGAAAATATTGATATGTTATTCAGCGCACTTTTCTGGGACTGGATTCCGTTAAAAAGCTTTTGTTGTAATTACTTTAAGGTAAAATCATAAATTTGCTGGACTATAAAAAATCTTTAGAATGAAAAAAAAAACTATAAACTATAATTAATATTTATATATTAGTTAAATAATAATAATTAATGATTGTCAAAAAGTAATTTGTAAAAAAAATATAATAAAATATGATTTAAATGAAGCATTCATGTAATTTTCAAAAAAATTGCTCTATTTGAAGCACTGTAGCTCGCTATCTATTAATTATAGAAAAAAATGTTTTAGATAAAAGTTGTAGAGAATTTTATAGTCAACAAATTAGATAATAACTGTTTTTGCCTAATGCAAATCAGTGAAGAGATATTTAGAAAAGGCCCCCGAGGGGGAAAACTTGCATTTTTTGTTGAGACCTCTAAATATA